>JMQE01001267.1:0-27499 GCA_000731825.1 Hypocrella siamensis
CCCCTTTTGTTTCTCTCTTCCCTCTTTTCCTCTCCCGCGTTTCTCTTTTCGCAGCGGAGGAGAATCGATCCCAAAAGCGTGTATTCGGAACAGGACGCTGATGAAGTAATAATTTCGATACAGACTCAAACTGAAGCGAGCGCAAGCTGCCAAGGCATACCGTAAAGACATTGACCGCATGTATGCGGAGATGGAGAGCCAGTTGCCCGCCAAGGGTAAGCTCTAGATGTCGACCTGAACCACCATCACTCACTTGGGGCAGTTTTTGGCCTCACGAATTGGAACTCTGGATCATGCGCAGCTACGGGGTATTCGTCGGCTCTGGAGCAAGATCTTTCACGTAGCCTTGCTCTGCGCTGCTACCTGGTCCAACATCGGCATTGGAGGGACCCTGGTTGTCGCGGACCCGAAATGGATATTCATGCTATCAGCATCCAGGAAATTTGGAAAGACATTGCGAGTACTCATGCCGCGAGGCTCATAGACAACCCCCCGCCCTGTGAAGATGGATGGTGGACGGACTAGCACAGATACTCATTAGCCAAATCTCTGAAAGCGCTTCCAGTATGAGTGGACCGCGACAGGAAGTCATTTCTGGGCCGACAGGCCAGAAGGGGAAACAAGTGTGGTGCGAAGCCTTTTTATTCTCTTCCGGATTTCGAAACTCATTCTCGAAGTCGATGCAGGTATGAGAAACTGCTCAGCTTCCGCCTGCGGGAGAAGCTCCAGTCAGGTACTGTGATGGCTAGTTCTGGCCCAAGGGCCGCGACTGTCAACCCAGCCAACCGCGGCGCAGGGTAGAGGGATCCTCCGATAGGCACACAAGATAGCACGGCGCTTTCCTAGAGAACAGAGAATGATTTGAGTCGCCAGAGGCCTGGCCCCAAGGAGTTGGGTGTAGTATTTATTTGCGATTTCTTCAACAGACCCGCCTTCTCGACGGCGGGAGGAAGAGGAGGAAACTCCGAAGGAGCTTGGTGTATTATCCTATATAATATAGTGCCCCAAACATTATTCACAACCACTGTTTCCCTCGTGATATTTAATGGACTGTTGGTTGTTATTCAGACCATATCCTCACTCATAACAATTTTGGCGCGTGAAGCACCCAGGACGAAATCAATGTATCCGGCTGGCATCGATAGGGATTATGGTGTCACCATTCATAAAGTGCTCCATGGCGTCGACGCCAACGTGTCTGGAGGACGCAGTTGGTCAGCTTAATCCTATGCAGCGCAGCCAAGAGGAGGAGGAGGAGGAGGAGGAGGAGATAGGACTCACGTCGTCAGCATCAAGCGCGTAAACTCATCGCAGTCCTCTGGCAGCGCATACATCCAAAATTCCTTGAAGCCCATGTCGTGAATGGGAAACTTGGGCTTGTCGCGCCAGGCGCGGAAAAAGTCGACAGAGCTCGAGGCATCCCAGAGGTGTTTGGAGGCGGTGAAGTCATTGTCGTCTTTCCACATGTCGTCGTTGGCTGGAGAGAGTCACGGAGTCAGAGAGAGAAAGCTCGGCAGGACAAACTTTGAAAGAAGGGGGAAAAAAAACAAAGAACAAAAACAAAAGAATAGCAAGGGCAAAGAGTTAAAAAGGAAAAAGTAATAGAGGGAAAACGTACGCATCTCGGATTTCAGCATGCACGCAAGACAGGTGATGGCGTAAGATAGGAGCACTGTCCGACGAAGGCTCTCGAGAAAGATCCAGCTCTATAAAAAAGAAAAAAAGGTAAAGATGTGCCGTTAGCCGTTGAGCAAAAGTCTGCTGGAGACGGGGATTTGATGGGACGGAGATTTCAAAAGGGGGAAAAGGACGAGACGCACCTCCCATGTCCGCGGAGGATTGTCTCTGCCGACAACAAGGTCCTCCTGGGTCTGGAGCTGATGGCGGACCTGGTTGAGCTCTTCGACCCAGGCGAGAAAGGTTACGTTTTCGCGCTCGGCGGCGGCGCGCAGGGCGACGTCGCCGTCAAAGATGCGGATCGAGTTAAGGATGATGAGAGCCTGGACGCGGGCCAGCTTGTCGGCGTGGCCGATGGCGGACTCTCCCTGGCGGTGGATCTCGCGGCCGGCGTCGGTCAGAAGGCGCATCGTCCAGGCCTTGGTGGAGGGCGTCCGGGCGGCGTAGGCGGCGGCGGCGGCGAAGACGGTGAGGATGGGGCCGGGGAGCTGCTGGCCGGCCCACAGACGGGGATGCAGGAAGGGCAGGGCTCGCGTCTGGGCAAACGTCTCGTGCATCTTGGTCATGTAGGATACGGTGTAGCCGACGCGCGTCTGGGGATCGTGAACGGCCAGCGGGTCAGCCTCGAGGCACGTCGCCGCGCAGTCTCGGATGATGGACACGTCTCGGAGCGGCTGCGGCTGCGGCCGCGGTTGGGTGGGGGATTGGGTTTGGGTTTGGGGCTGCGGCCGTGTCCGCGGCAGCATCTGCTGATCAGCCACGGCCATGGCCGTCGGCGGCGGCGGCGGCGACGTCGTCGTCGTCGTCGACGTCGTCATCTTGAGGGCGGCGGCCACATTGTTGTTGTTGTTGAAGCCAATGGACGGCAGGGGCGGCATGGCCAGCTTGTCTGACGATGCCTCTCCCGTGCCAAAGGTGTGCAGGTTCCAAAAGTCTGGATCGCCCGGCGCGGTCATGAGGTCGGCGATGGAGAATCCGAGCCCGTGATCGCCCATGTCGGTGCCGAAGCTCTCCGGGCTGGTGTCAGTGCCGGTGCGGGAACTGTCAAAGTCGAAGCCCATATCAAAGTCGGGCATGGCGCTGGCGGTCGAGTAAGACGAGTGAGCGAGATCGGGACGTGAAGCTGACGCCGACGACGAGGGGGGACCCCGCCGTGCCGACAGTATAGACGGCGACGATGACGGCGACGAATGCGACGACGACGACGAAGAAGACAACGACGATGCAACATTGTCTGCGACTCGGTCGGACGCCGCGGGAGCAGCAGCAGCAGCAGCAGCAGCAGCCCCAGGAGGCAGCTTCTGGTAGACGCAGTCCAGCCCCTTGGCGGCGCAGCGATAGCATCGCGGCGTCCGCTTGTCGCAGCGTCTCTTTCCCCTCACGCAAGCGTTGCAGCTCTTCTGCCGCGACGACGACGAGGCATTGTCGTCAATCTTGGTCCTAAGCCCCGCGTCCACGTTCGTTTCATGCCACGATCTTTTCGTGCCGCCTCCGGCCCCGTCGTTCATCATGGCATCCAGCGTCGTGGGGTTTTTTTTTTCCTTTCAGGGAGAAGCACTTCTGCCCTTTTCTTCTCGACTATCGTCCGCACAAATCATGGACAGCAAACAGAAGTCGCCAGGGTATCGATGACTTCCAGGGTCTTCGACACGGTTCGGGGATTCCAGATGGGCGGCGGAGTTTTGATGGGATGCATATTCGATTCCCCTTTTGCATCAGTCAGCATCGAGATCCACAAATTCCTGTCCTCAGCTAGGCTCCATTGCTTTCCCGAACCCCCGGATATCTATCTTGTCTTGTCTTGTCCTATTCTGCTGTTTGGCGAGGCGAGCCCTCCTCCTTCTCTTGAAAACTCCGCAACTCCGCAACTCCGCACTCCGCCCCTTCCTACTCTATGCGCCTCCACGCGCCTCGTGCCCTCTCCGCATCCTCGCGGCCGCTAAGAGAAAAAAGGCAAAAAAAAAAAAAAAAAAAAAAAAAAAAAAAAAAAAAAAAACACCAGGTGGGCTAGCGGTCTACTAGTGGAATGGTCCGTCCACAAGTTCCTTACCAATATACGCATTGTGCGTAACGTGTCTTGCCACGGGACTTCCACGCACTTGGCGCCGCCCACCTGACATCATCAAACCCCAACCCAGCCTGGCCTAGACTAGGTCTTGGTCTTGGACTTGAACTTGATCTTAGCCCGTTTAGTCCCCAAAGCCCTGACGCGGCCGCCATGTCAATTCACCTTCACGTCATCACGTCACCTCATGTTTCCGCGTCGACGCTTCGCTTTCAAGGGCATGCTGTCTACATCCCGTCGCTGCATTACACATCGCTACATCTCGTCATGGCCGCGCATACATCGTATGAGAAGCCAGCTGGGTTTTTTTGCTCCCTCTTGTTTCTTCAATAGCATTCCCCCAGACGCCTGACCGAAACATTTTCTTCTTTTCTTTCAAGTAGCCTGCCCCTTCCCCCAATATCGTCTTCATCAAAATCCTGACAATGAGACCAAGAAGAAAAAAAAATACAAGCGCGATTGGGACTCCTGATCATAGAAGGAGCCCCTTTCCCGCCTACCTCCCACCTTCGCTGACCCTCAAACTCACCGGGTCCCTATAGCTACTGGGTATATACGACCACTTCTATGGCCCTCACGACAGGACTTCCCTGTCTGCCAATTGCGACTCAATCTCTTCAGGAGGGAACCCGCAGACCTTGAGACCGATATCCGGTCTCTACTTCTGACAACGGAAACCATTTTCTGCTTCGTTGATCAATTGCCGCATTATTTTCTCCTTTGACGATATCTCATATATCAGCAATTGACACGCGTCGTGAATCTTGGTTGTCATCTGTGCATCCGCCTTCTTCAGACAGAGACCTAGACATGGTGCGAACCTGTGCTCAGTCCGATCCGTCTCGAGACGAGAGAGCAGGGAAATTCGTCATCCTGATACAAGCAGGAATCGCAAATGAAAAGAAGCCAGGGAATCGCAAATGGAAAGAAGCAACGGAAAATTGCCAGCCAACCAGCACGCTGATGTCGACTGGACTGATAGCAACTGCAAGGACGCTTGACTCGTACATGGCCTGTCAGAGCACTAAGAGAAGAACCCAACGCTAGGAGACAGCGGCATATTCGCGGCAAAGGCAGTAGCAAAGACATTATGAAAAGTGAAATTGAATAGCCAAGGCAACCCCTCGGCCGAACGTGGTCACGTTAAGCGAGTCTCGAACCGGCTGAGAGTCGAGCGCAACTCGTCCTGGATGAAACGCCTACTGCCATTTCTGTCCGTGCCTGATCCGAGAGGGGGGAGAGGAAGAAGGGAAATATATATATATATATATATATGTATATATATAGAAAAGGGAGGGAAGGTGTTGGGAAGGAAAAAGAAGACAAGGAGGTGGAGGACGAAGGGCTGGTCATAGAAGCGAAAACGAGCCTTTGTACAAGAGCGGGCAAGGCACTCAAGAAGCGTCTGTCATGACTGCAGGAGGCCTTGCCGGCTCGCTCAATATCTCTCTTGCCTGTACCCGTTGGGCCGAGGAGATTCGTATTGCACACCCGTCATTGATTCTGGTCCGTTGTGGATCGTCCGTAGGGGCGGCAACTCGGGTCGGTTGCCACCATGATACGCATCGTGTCCGTACGTCGCTGATTGCGAGCTCTGGGCAGGGGCCATCGGCTGGGCTTGAGCTGGCGGGGGTGGCTGCGCGTGGCCCGCACCGCTCATCTCGGCGCGCACACTATGTATCTCGCGATGTAGCATTTGGTTCTCGCCTGTCAACCGGGAGACTTCATGTTGAAGATGCCTGATGAGTTCGAGCTGTCGCTGGTGCTCGTTGATAGCTACCGGGGGAAGTTGGCAACAAGTTAGCAAGAGGTTGGTAATTTTGGGAGGCAATCATAATCACCTTTTGTCAAAATTTCCCACTTGGAGGCCTTTGACCCTCGCTCTTGGGGCATCAAATCTCTCAAGGTATCAAAAAGCTCCTTCATCTCCGTCCGTCTCTTACGCTCAGCAAGCTTATGGCTGACCCTCAGCTCGGGAGTGCGGCTGTAAGGCTGCGAACCGGCGGAACCATTGCCCTCCTCAGCCTGAAGATCGCTGAGCTGTTTGTGTTGCATCGTGTGGTGATGCACCGGCGGGTACTCATTTGATATGCTTGGTACGCGCGTGAAATCGGCGCCGTCTTCCAGTCGTCGCTGGCCGGGGGGAAGCCGCGACTCGGTGGTAAAGTGGCTGCTAGCGATGGACTCGGTGATGCTGCTCCGGCGAGACTCATTGTAGCGACTCGGAGGCCCGACGCGCTGGATCTCTTCCTCGGGAAACGCCCAGGCCTGTCCCTTGGTGGGCTCTGCTGCCCGAGCAATATGGCCGGTCGCAGGCCCAGTGATTGCTGGAGCCGTCTTAACAGTTCTCGGCTCCACCGGATTTCGATCGGCGCTGGGCTGGTAGCCGTTGGATATCCGGTGCATGGACGCAGACTCCATGCCGGGTCGTTGGTTGCGCTGGGAATGCATTGTATTGTGTATGCTGCTGGTGGAGTGATTTTTGCTCGTGTAGGGAGAAGAGCCAAGGCGCATGTCGCTGAAGCCCTGATTGATCCTGCTGTCCACGCTCTCGCGCCTCGGTCCTACAAAGGTCGCCAGGGTCTCGCCCAGAGTGGCGACGTTATGTCCCTGGTGATCAATGGAAGACGTTCGGTCGAATCGTCGCTCAGTCGAGGGTGACACTGGGGAGACCATGGACGCGAGGCTCATCCCACTGGCCGATGGCGAGACTATGGGCTGCGTTGTCATGTTGGTGGTAACGGGCGAGGGGGTCTTGTCTGCAAGCGACGATTGATATCCAGATCCTGCTGGGCTCAATCCGTTTGCGTGGAAGGAGGCAGCCGAAGTGTCTGTCAACAACGCGTCGGGTGATCAGCAATGGGCGCATTTACCAGAAGGGATTCTGCTCACGTTTACTAGACGGCTCAGTTGTCGAGTAGAAGCCGGAGTCGCGCAGGTGTGGCGGGGGGTGACCGTTGGCGCTGGGCAGGTCATCGTTGTTAAGGATATTGTTAAGTCCAGCGGCCTTGGTATGCGACGCTGCATGTTGACTCTGACCTTCCATGATCTATTCACTCGGTCTTTCTTTTTTTTTTCGTCTTCTCTTTTTTTCCTGTCTTTATGCTCGCTTTGGGGCCCTGATCGACAAGCCGTCAGGGAAAGGGGAGCTGGAGCGGTAAGTTTTTTTTTTTTTTGGCCAAGTCACCACGAGGATCGCAGAAGTGAGCCTATGTGCCGCAAGCAGGCTCGGTGTTATTCTGCAAATCCAACGGCCAACTTGAGTTTGACGCAAATCGACAAATGGAAAGGCAGACAGGTCTTAACACGGACGGCGATGGTAGGTCAACTTGAGTCCGGTTGACAGTGGCGATGTCCAATTCGCTATCGTGCGCGAGGGAGGTGATGCGAATTGCGGATTGCGAATTTGTGTGGTCTGCACTTGGAGAGGAGGTGAGAGAGGGGCTGAGATGGAAGCCAAAAAGCCTCTTCGTCTCGTAGAGTTGTGCAGCTGTCTACTCCGAGCAGACGGCAAGCCGGTGTCGTTGGGCAAAGCCAAAGGAGGGAAGTCAAGAACGGAGAGTTTGGGGAGAAGGTGCTAGACAACGCATCAATCCCATGGGGGCGTATTCCGGTCCAAGGACGTCGGAGCGAAGGGACGTTGTCCGGACACGAGAGGCTGAAGTGATGTCAAAGTAAGATGACAGAAAAGGAATTGGGAAAAAAAAATGGAAAAGAATGAGGAGGAGAAAGGGGAAAGCAGGGCTTCAAAAAGTGTGAGATGGGGAGGGAACTGGCAGGCCGGGCTGGGCTGGGCTAGGCTGGGCTGGGCTGGGCCGAATGAAGGCATAGCGTGGCACAGGATGCTACCAAACCTTTAGTGCAACCGAATAGTAATAAGTGGCAGACCTTCGTTGACCAATGTCGAAGGAAAAAAAAAACGACTGGAATTGTTTGGCGGGAAGGGACCATGTTCCCTGTCGCGCCGGTTCCTTGTACTGTTTGGTATCAATAATCGCTTGAGCGCACGTAGCGCACGTAGCACCCGCTAAACGGGGGGTGGGAGGGCAGGAGGAGCAGGAGGAGCAGGAGGAGCATGGTGGTGGGCGGAAGGTGGGCGGCAGGTGGGCGGCAGGTGGCCAAGCAGTCCCGCGTTGTGCCTGTGTCGACCTGCGCACAATGATGCATGTAGATACCTGCCATGTACACAGGTGGGTAGGAGATAGGTACATTCAAACCTACCTACTAGGTACTTGGGTGCATGCGCTACATGCGCTACATGCAACGAGAGACACTTGGCATGGCGAGCTGGGACCGGGCACCGGGGAACGAACGGCCGAAGGATTGATTTGATTGCACGGAGGAGTATGGGTAAGGATGATGCGTATGGGTCCGGGCAAATGATGGGTGCAGGTACCTTCCCTCATGGCGACGGGGTACATGTGCGCATGCCGTGTGTTGCGTGTGTGTGTTGCGTGTGTGTGTGTATATGTGTGTATGTGTATGTGTATGTGTGTATGTGAGTGTGTGCGTGTGTGTGTGTGTGTGTGGGCGTGCGGAGGCGTTCGTGGGCGTGCGTGAATTGTTACTGAAAGGATGGTAGGCGTGTATTAGCGGGAGCGCAGCGCCACGCCACGAGCACACTTTAGCTAGCCGCGACACTGCGACGCAATCAACGCCGCCATCAGCGCCGCGCAGTTAAGCCAGCTCCCCCCCCCCTCCTTCTTTCCTCCCCAAAAATGAATGAGGAGCACATGGGACTTGGACTTGGCTTCGTCTGTGCCTCGTTTTTGTCCTCCTTGTTTGTTCCAGGTAAATCAACCGTCGGCCGCAGAGTCGATGCAAATAGATCCTGGGGTCCGCCTTCGCGTGCAAAACCAAACCCGAAATTAGCACACGACTTAGCATTGCCCGAACCCTCGACGTTGATCATCAATTTAACGTTTTACTCTATGCAATTTATCCTTTCATTTATCCATTAACTCGGCACTACATCTTGTGCAAACGTCGTGCAAGTACATACCATCTCTTTTTTTTTTTTTTTTTTTTTATTACGCGACTGCATGCGCGGGTGGGGAGAGGGGAGAGGGGAAACCCAAAACTCAATTTCGAATCGCCGCTTATTCTTCACCATCATCAGTTCATCATTAATAATCTTCCCTTTAATTTTTTGCTTCGTTCTCGTGACACTTGCGTCGAGCACGCAAGCAATGTGCTGCGCCAATGGCACTAGTTGAGCATTCGTGAACTTAAAGGCGCTCGTCGCGAACCTAATTTCTCGTGCAAAATTTCTTATCACGTAGAACAGTGTGACCCGAGTCAAGTACGTAGGAAGGTAGGTACACGGCGAACCCAGACATGTAGCGTCCGGGGCGCATGGCAGTCTGTCTGATCTTGGCTCGTCCCGTCATCAACGGGCCAGCATTTCGGCGGCGACCCTGCATTTTCCTTGGCGCGCTAGCTACGGTACAAGTGCCCTGCTCCGTGGCCCGTAGCGTAACGTGCTGTATCAGCCATCAGCCATCAGGCCGCCCGCACCCTGCGCCCACCTTGCCATGCCTTAGGTAATCCAGGTGATCAGCGCTTCTCTGACCCCCAAGTTTCCACCGAAACAACTGCCCTGGCAGCCCTGGCAGCCCGAGGTGGGTAAGGCACGTGCTGTGGTCTACATCGGAAGCCCCTCCTTGGGTTGGTTAACTTGGAGCACGGACATGCTCAGCATGGTCCCATGGTCGCGTTGGTGCGTGCACTTACTGCATGTACAGGAGGTGTGCATGCGTAGACTAATCACTACGGTACATGCAGTATGTACGCTCGTAGCAGATTCTGTAAGTTCTGTTCAGGCGTGCTCTGCATAATCCCACCGGCCAATCGATCCCTTCCAGTGAGGCCGAATCCTCCTCCCCTTCCTATCTAGTCACTTACGAGCTTGCCCTGCATGAACAAGGCACATGGATGACGCTGATGTTGAACAATAGATGCCGGAAAACTGGAAACTCGAGACTAGAAACTGGAGAAATGGAGACTGAAGACTGGAGACTGAAGACTGGAGACTATGGGGCGTGCAGGGTGCAGCAGCGAGGGCGGCCGTGGAGCCCACGCCAGGCGCGGACCATGCAAACACCACACACACACACACACACACAATGATGCCGATGGTAAACGCCAGCTTAACAACCAGTCGCCCAAAACAGTGAATGATGCCATGCACGGGGACCCCCTCGCCCCGCCCCCGCCCAGTCAGTCAAGTCAATCATCTCCTACTTTAGTGCTCGCTCATACATGGACTCAAGGCCTCCAGCCTTGAATCCGGAATTTAATCTACCAGCCGAAGGACTTCGGGAGGCCTGTGTGTGTTGGCGGGCAATTGTGCCACTGGTAGCCCAAGCGTGATGGTTCTTATTACCTGGGCTTTCTACTTGCCTACTGGGTATGCACGTATCAGAGAGCGAGCAGGTAAGTGAGTGCTGTGGCTTGACTTTGCGTTTCCTTCAATCTGTCAGCACGTAGCATGGCAGGCGCTGCAAAACCTACAAGTCAAACCGTACTGTATAATAACGGTACAGTAGATGCCAATGTCCTGCGGTGACACGACGAGAAGCAGCCGCCCTGACGGGGAGATCTCCTCCCTCTCACCGTGTCACGCGCCTCGAGGGGCGCGAACGGAGACAGAAACCTACAGGCTTGGGCGCAGGCCAGAACTCGGCCCATTTTCCAAAACTATCCAAGTACAGCTGAAGGGAGCCAGGTAGGCACATAAGGTCAGGTTCAAGGTACCTACATGCCTACAGTACCTACTAGCTCCTCAGCTGCTGGGCGGGTACCTGAGCACGTGCTTGGACATGGGCTACTTACTTGTTTGCTCGAGAGTGACAAGGGCCCACGTTCTGCAGCCACGGAAGCCACGGAGGTCAAGGAGGTGGGAAAGGAAAAAAAAAAAAAACAGATGCATCTGTTCAGCCACCTCGTGTAAGTCGTCGCATGCGCATGGAATTTGACTCTTGAAAAGAGCCCAAGGCGACGAAGTTGACGTCAAGCGCCATATGAGGACGACGTGCTTCTAACAGATAGAAGGGGAAAGAAAAGGAAATCCGTGGAAGAGAATTTCTGCATGTGAGACTCCTCTAAACCTTGTAGCTGGCAGCCATGCCATCGGAACGAGGTCATTCTCAGGCCACTCAAATTAAGTGCGGGTAGTCGCAACACCGAGGCTGGAGATCTCAGGGCTAGCGAGGCAAGGAATGGCATGCACTGCTTTGAGTACGGAGTGTAGGTACTGTAGAGTCCTGCCTGACGTACATTATATTGCACGTAGCGTGCTGTTGTGGGGGAACCATCCCCTTGTGTCCCTCAGGGGGTCGAGAGTCGTAGTCTTCAGGGATGGCTGACAAGCTTCAGAATTCGAACCTGGCGGGCCTGCATCGAAACATTCATCCCGGCCTTGGCGAGGCCTGCGCAATGGTCGAATAAGAAGCTACGGGGATCGATCCCAAACTCGAATTTGCTTTTGTGCCTAGACGGGCGGCGCCAATGTGTTGACCTTGACTTGATCTTGCACGAGGAATGCTCTCTTCATGATCAAAAAAACTCAGATTTCCTCCCTTCCTTGTATGCATTTTTGGCTTTACGAATGGCCTCTAAGACTCGGTGGCGCTCTGAGCTGTGCGATGTGCGATGTGCGATGTGACGCCGTTTCCCGACCGTCGGTAGCATCCGTTCGAGGACAAGGTTACTTTCATCCGATGGGTTAACAGCCTGAACATGATGAACGAGGGGGAACTTAGTCCGGAAATCCATTCGAGCGAACCTAGTATGGAGTATCGAGGTGGGTATACTGTAGAGTTCCTTGGCGCAGCAGAGATGGAAACCTCCATCAGAAGACGGGGGGACACAGGCAACCAGGCACCCAGGCACCCAGGCATACCGCGGCCATCCACCTTCATCTGTTTGATTGCTGAGCATGGGGGCTCCGCATCACCCCGTCCTCCTGCATTGTAGATAGTCCGGAGCACTGTGGAGTTGCACCTTTTTTTTTCCCGTACGGACCACGTCCAGTACATATCGTATGTACATGACACGTACGTTTAATCGAGTCCGCCTCTCCTTTCTTTTTCTCTCTCTCCCACTCTTTTTTTTTTTTTTTGGCGTCGTCATCCCCTGCTAGAGCATTACTCATGTTCATTGAACGGCGAGTTGGTTTGCTAGTCTCAAAATGCCTGCCTAGGATGGCTTGGATGGTTCCCTTGGTTTCCTTGGCATGAAGAACTGATGGGGAAGTTCCTGCCCACGGTCGAGGGCTACGTACTCTGGAGGCGCCCGCGGGGGGCGCCGATGACGATTATCAGATGCTGCTGGTGAAGTGTTGGGAGCCCTACGGCGTGAATATTGACCTGTTCCCCTCGAGCAAAAGCAACTATGTTCCTCAAGGAATAAAAAAGACGTTCATAATCAAAGGCCTTGAGTCTGGGAACGGGCCCATCTAATGATTGAGCCGCCTCCATCGTCCCAAGGCAACGATGGCAAGGTGACATTTGCCCACAAGCGTCAGCACCTACACACGTTCAATATGTACGCACGTATGCATGTACAGTGTACAATATGCACCCAAGTATTGTGTCGTGCCTGTGTAGGTTCGTATTGCGTACGTAAGCATGATGTCGTTCAAGGGAGCCCAAACTCAACGGCACTTCAGAGGGATGCCGTACGGAGCAGATTCCCCCATGATGAGCTGTGTCACCATCTACCTTGCTAAGAGAGAGAGGGAGGAAAAGTGGATTCACCGTGTACGGAGTACATACATACATACATACATACATACACCCACTGTATGTACATGCGTAGTATGGCAATACTGATTCTTGGCCAAACTGATTCTTGGCCAAACTGTGAGAAGAGCGCGCCAAGACTCGATTGGGGGGGTCTGGTGTTTACGATGCCGTGGGTGGGGAGAGTGGCACAAGGGCGACATCTGTTTTGAATGAAAAGTTTGGCGTCAATCAGATTGCCGGGATGCTGTGCTGCATAGCAGGTACCCACATGATGAGAGGATGAAATGGGCCATGGCAAAATCTGAGTCGTGCCTGGAGACGTCTTGGCCCGCGGATTGGCAATGTCATTCATGCTGGGAAGACAGGCACATATACTACGTACACTAGTGTACGGTATATTGTACTACATGCGGAGTATATCGTGAGCAGGCAGATACCTTCACGCGTACGTACTAAGGCACGTACAATGCGCTCCCTTGGCAGTCAGTCCACTTTGGCGAGCCGCAATGATGCAGTTCGAAACGTTGCCAGGTCCCATATTTAAGCAACGATTGGCATGGGGGTAACGTATAGGTACGTCCCAACCTACCTGCAGCAGTGGATGACAGGCAGCCTCACCAAAACTCTACATGTACGAATCAAAAAAAAGGACGGGAAAGGGGGGAAGAAGGCTCAGGGACAGGGATTCTGCTCAGATACTGCCTGTCTGCTGCGGCGGGTACCCTTTTGCCTCTCTCTCTCTCTCTGTCTCTCTGTCTCTCTGTCTCTCTCTCTCTGTCTGTCTCTCTCTCTCTCTCTCTCTCTCTCTCTCTCTCTCTCTCTCTCTCTCTCTCTCTCTCTCCGCGTCTTCGGCCCCCCTTCTCTCTCTCTCTCTCTGTGTGTCCGTCTCTTTGTTTGTTCTCTCGTATCTTGTTGTACGTGACCTAGGCTGCCCGGCCAAAGAAAGTAAGGGAGAAAAGAAGCAGATGGAAAAGATGAAAAAAGTTGCGAATCACTAATCATGACCGTCTTGCGTCCAATTTCTGTCTGCGCCATCCCGTCACGACTTGAACAGGCAGCCACGTGAAGCTCGGTCTCCGCCCTGGCCTCCGCACAGCCCATGTGCATACATGTACCTAGGTAGAGTGCAAGAGCTCGTACTGTACTGTGCAGCACACGCGCTTGCGGCATGCTTGTCTGTAGGGCTTGAAGTCAATTTCCCAACACCCCTCTACGTTACGTAGCACTCCAGAAGCACGTACACATACCAATGCCGTTCTTGACATCATATGGCCCAACTGCCAGGACTATCTAAATTTGTCATGCACCTCATCTCTCATTGCATCCTCATCGCATCCGCCGAGATGCACCACTTGCGCCAAGAACTCTCCGCACATGTGAACACTCCCTACAACACTCCGTGTGGCCCAGGTCGATGCAACAACGCCCCCAACAGGTCGTATTTACCCGTACGTAGGCGTACATGAAGGTTTGCTTGTATGGACCACAGGTACATGTTGTAAAGTGGTGTACGGAGTAGATACAATACGGTTCTCTGGGAGGCTGGAAGGCATCCTCCCGACTCGAAACCACCAGCACGAGGCTTTGTCGCCTCCGCTGCATCCTGAGACATGGTGTGCGAGCGAATCCCTGCCTCGTAATTGTACGTCCAGACAGATTGATTTCTCTCCCATCTGGCATGCCAGCAACGCAGAGGCCGGGACAACTTTCTGAGCGGACGCTCTCTTCGACTCTTCCCGGGCAGAGCACATCATCAACCCTCTCTCTGGCCAGTAGTCACTAACAATTTTGCCTTTTTCTTCCTGCGAACGTACATGCAGCACATACTACTACATGCATAGGGTATGTAGTAGCCTGACCAAGCATTGCCATGCTTTCCTTGCTCTCAAAGAGGCAGAGAGGCACTCTCGACCAATCACTCACGGCATCATTCGCCCACAAGCAAGATTGGCTCAGTTGCGATGGGCCGATATGGGGTCACCGCCAGACAAGATCAAGGGCGTACTGTAGACTCGAAACTCGACCCTTTTTTTTTCCTTGGCGTCCCTCGACCTCTGGGGAAGTTTGTTGTTGAATCGCCGTGCAAGCGCAACTGTTGTCAAACAAAACCAAGCTTCTTTCCTTTTCTTTTCTTGGCTTGAGAGGGAAAAAAAGGTTAAAAACAAAAAAGCAAACAATGTGGGAATGATTTGACAGCTGCGATCCAGCCAGCCATGCTCCAAGATACGGCGGGGCTTGGAAAAAAAAACCGGGTCCAGGGTTTCATCATGGCATTCAGGGCGACCGCATTATCATAATCACAGCAGCCTAGACAAACTTTGCTTCAACTGCCGAAAATTGGTCTGGGATGGCGTCGCCAATCGTTCAGCAAGTGTACATACTGTACCGTACCGATATTTGTCGCCCCATCCACCGAACGGTGAAACGAACAAATTTTTTTTCTCCCTTTCTCGAGAACGACTGCTCAGGCGTCTTACTACCGCAAGGCTATGTAGTACGTCGTGACAAATGTCAAATGAGCGCTTGGCAATCAGCGGGTGTTGGCGGAAATGGCAGCCCAGAACAAGCCCGTGACGCTGAGCTACGTAGAAAAGATTGGATCTGCGTACGCCAAAAAGAAAGATTAAAATTAGAAAAAAAAAATCCCCCCGGTGATCATGCTTGGGCAAGCGTCTCGGAGATTGTACGCAGGAAATGCCACCTTGCTGCAGAAATCGTGATGATCATGTTTTGCCCTCGCGTCCAGGAGCATTCGCATCGCCGTACGTACAGTGCAGCTTTTTTTTTTGTTCCCCAAGGGCCAAAGGGAGGAGGGGGGGAGTTTGATCCACGGAATGGTCCGTGACGGGCGTCGTATGGAGTACAGAGTGCGTAGCATCCCGCCGATTTTTGCTGCCAACGGTTCTTGTAAAAGACAAGCTGACATCCACGAGAAAACGTTCCCCCGCCGAAGGTCTCAGACAAGCGCATCGAGTGTCTTGGAATCCCGATGGTATTTGTCACGGTGGGTGGATTGCAGAAGGGTGGTGATTGAATTTAAAAAAAAAAAATCAAAAGGATCCATCATTTCTTTTTTGTTTGCGGCCAGATTTCTGTGCCAACTTGTGCAACATGAGGTCTGAATTTTTTTTTTTGAGACTCGCGCAACGTTGTCCCGTGTCTGGAATGGCAGCATACAGTGCTATGTAATACGTACGGAGTATTCCGACCCAGATCTTGGTTCATTCTTCGCATGGCACGCGGTAGTGTTTTTTTTTCCCAAGGTCAGGTACGTACATAAATACCTACTGTATGTACATAATCCATCCTTGACGTGTCTTATTGTCCGGTGACCAATCGATTCTTCCCTAGCTATCTTGAGTTTTTCTTTTGAAGTTTTTCTTAGTCTGCGGCAAATATAAAGTAATCAGACGTGCATTTAGAGTATTCAACAATGGCTGGACATACAACGGTGTATGTGTAGGTAGGTACTTAAGCGGTCTACAAGATACGCTTTCCCCGCCACTAATTTTGGCGTTGCATACTAGGTAGATACCTAGGTACCTGCTCATTTGTTCGGCAGGACCTCCCTCCCCCTTGCCTTCAAACTTAGGTTTTTGGGCAGCACTGTCAAACGAACAGCAGTTGCCACTGGCTACCTGTGTACGGAAGTGCATGTGCATATGTCACATGTGAGTATGTACATATGTATGTCTGTATGTACAGTATGTACGTGCCGCTCCATGCTCCATGCTCCATGCTCTCTCCCCTCCACAAGAGAAAAGCTTGCTAGCGTGAAAAGTCATGGTCAAAATTCGATACGTCAGCTCCGAAGGCAAAAGCGTTGTGGTATCGACGGCGTCAACCTTGACTGACCGAACTGGCCTTGGTCATCGCGTCACATACATACAGTATGCTTACTTGGACTTTGGAAAGGGACTTTTGCAAGGCGGGCAGTCGTTCCGGAGTTAAGGGCAAAACCTTGGTCAAAATACTGCCACCACATCACCATCTTGTCGACGCAGCGAGTGGCCTATGCGATTCTGACGTATCTTGACCTTTTTTGTCATGGAGAAATGGACTTGGGAGTTTGGGACACACCTGATACAAGGGCGGAGGCCTACGAGGGCGGAGGCCTACAATCCATCACAGTGCAGTACGGGGTATGGGGTACGGGGTAGAGCAAGGCTTTCTTTCTTGTTCCTTTCTTCCTCTGATGCTCTCGGTGTGGGAGAGATCGAATGTCTCAGGGCCTTGGCAGGGCGTTCACGAATCGGGCCACTCTTATTCTCCACCATCCAACAGCGCTACAACTACAATACGTACAGTACAGTAGGCTGGTACGGAGATGGCACTTGTTTGCGTAACCAGAATGGACGTCCCCGTTAGAGGGAAAAATTAGAAAAAGAAAAGAAAAGAAAAGATAAGAAAAGGCAAACACAAGGCAAGAGGACCATAAGAAAGTCGTCGTCCGAATCATGCCGACAAAACGCGCCAGGCCAGGCCAAGCCAGGCCAGGCCATGGAATTTCTGGCGTTACAGAGGCAACACAGGTCAATATCGTGCAGGGATTCGCTTCCCTACCGCAGCTACGGAGTAGGATTTCCGTCTGACGGGGGGCCACGTCGCATTCGACTCAAACGAGAGGGAACCTTGCCAGCATCGGCCACGAACATGAGATGACGGGCCTGTTTCCGCGTCTTCGGCGCCAGTACCGATCGACGGAGCAGTGGCGAACGACGCAACGAAGCCTTCAAAGTCCCATCCGGCAACGATTGCTGACGGCGAGGAAACAAACGAGGCAAAACTTGCCTGTCGTGCCAAGTGACGACTGAACGACGAGGGACGGGTTTTGTGGCTTCTCTCCCTCTCCCCTTCTGCCTCTCCCTCTCGCCCTCTCTGCCTCTCTCTTCCCTTTTTTTCCCAGGAAAAAAAAAGAGAAAGAAAAAGGAAGAACAATATGCTTTTTAGTATCTTTGTTCTCCCTTTCCCTTGTTCTCGAGGGTAGTATTTACAGCATAGCCTGTCCGTGTGAGTGGTGTTTCCAAAAGGTCCTTTTGCGTCATGACAGCATGACATGACAGTCGATCGACACGGACCCGTTGATGGGCTTCGACCTCCTTGTTCACCTCACCTTTTGGCTCCCGTCAGGCGACGACTAGGCAGATTTTCGCCGGATGGTTTGCCGCTGAACAAGCAGGTGCACGGATGCAAGCCATTCCGCTCGGCCGAATGAGAGAACGGGACGGAGCACGGAGACGTACACGTGAGACGCAATGCTGATTTCAAGTCACAATCCATCACCTACATGCGTGCGTGTGTGTGTACATATGTATGTATGCCTGTATGTGCATGTTTCGCGTATGTATGTGTGTATGTGTGTATGTACATACAACCACTATACATACATACATATATGTACTGTACGTGGTCTGGAAATCCTTTGTTGTGCTTCCTGATAGTTTCGGGCGTTTGTCCGGCTTGTCATGTCGTCGGGTTGGAACAAGGAGAAAGGGGGAAAGGGAAAAAGAGGGAGAGAGGGAGAGAGGGAGAGAGGGAGAGAGAGAGGGAAGAAGCCAAGCCCCCTTTGTGGTGTCGTGGTAGTCGACACGCGGGGATTTGCCCAAAATTGTCACCTGTCGGCCATGCCGTCCATGGCTATGATTCTTGCTGCGATGTAGCATTATTCGATCTCGAGCCATAGACGGACGAACCAACCATGCGGGTGTACACATATATGTACAGCATGTACGTATGTACGTCTTATGCCTCGGCGTGCCTGGCTATGCACGTCTCGGCCTTTTTTTTTTTTTTTTTTTTGGATAAGCAGCCAGGCGCATCGAGCAAGTATAATAAGATACCACCACATGTTTCTCTCACCGCCACGCCTCGTCCTGCACCTACGATAACAAACTGGACCTTTTTTTTAAAAAAATTTCTTTGTGTATTCCTGTCCCTTCCCCCCCCCCCCCCCGCAATTACAAATACTTTCTCGAAGCATGGAGCAGGCATTGAGAAATTTAAATAAAAATAAAATAAAAATAGCTTCATGTGAGCAAAAGCACTTTATGCTTCGTAGCATACTGTATCTTACATATTTTATTGTCGTTTCTTCGCCGCGCCGGCGATCTGAACCCGGCAAAAAGCAAGGCCCGAGATGGATCATCCATCCCATCCGCCTTGCATTTCCATCTCATCCCATCCCCATCCTGCATCTGCACACCACCCCCCTTCCGACGATGATTGTGTAAGAAATTTGATTTGAGAAAGAAGAGGAGTCAAGGAAGTTGAACTAGTCAGTCTAGTGAGTCTCTCTTTGGGGGGAGAGGGGAGGGGATTACGAGGATGAGCGTAGGGACGGGCGTCGTCCAACAAGAGGGAGTGAGTGGCACATGCATACTACGAACATGTGCGCGACATGATACGATGAGGTGGAAAAGGCTTCCAACTCGGTTCCCCCCTGCTGCTCCATCCAGTTATTTTTCATGGGGCTCTGCGTAATGTACATGGCTGCGGCATCTTGCACACGTGCATGGATGGGATTCGTGCTAGGTCTGGTTTTTTTTTTTTTTTTTTTTTTTTTTTTTGAGAAGAGCATGACTGACGATTCGAGGCTTTTTGCTGGTCCATGCGCGAGAACGGGCGTGGACCGTGACAATTATGCCAAATGAACCGAGTGAGTATAAACGAGTTGTCAAGGGGGAAAATAAAGAAAAAAAACGAAGAAAACATAGTGGTCGGTATCCGATCTGCTTTTGAAGAAAAGAAGGCAAAAACTACTCTTTCATCCCCATCTCGCTAACTCACTTAGTTGGACATCATTTTTACACCCGCTAGAGAAGTGGCGGATGAAGGGTAAAAAGAAAATTTGAAGTAATATCATACCTCACGTGATGCTCCTTCTAACCGTGATTATGTCTCAAGAAAAAATGAAAAACTTCATCACACACAGCAAAGCAAAACACTGTCCTCCCTAGGCTCAACACCCGAAAATGCGCAAAATAAAACCAGTAGGCACGCACAGGACAATGTTCACTGCACTACGGATACTCTACACCACACTACACTGCACCACACCACCGTAGACTGTCCGTACATACAAGACAAGGCAAGACATACATACAATACAATACAATACAATACAGACACAAATACAGACACAATGCCCCAACAAAAGGAAAAGAAAAACCACCCAGACACAGACACACACAGACACACACAGATCGTAGCACAGCACACACCTGAAAGAAAGAAACAGGGAACAACTTCTCCCGTCTGCCAAATTTCTTTTTCTTTTCTTTTTTTTTCTCTCTAGCCTCCGAGATTATCCAGAGACAAGATGGGCGCCGACAAGGCCTCTTATTTGGCCGCGTCAGGACAGGGACCGGGTTTGTACATATGTATGTACATATGTATGTACGTATGTATGTACGTATGGCCCCCCTCCCCTCCCCCTCACTCTCCCGCGGGAAGAGGACATGCAGACATGGGCCGATGTGGCGGCTGTAATTCAATGGGCAGGAGAACAAGGAGAGGGAGGTCCGCGTGTGTGATGGGGGATCTGGGTCGGCATGTTCCGCTGGGTTGGTGTGTGTGTGTGTGTGTTTTGGGAAAACATGGGTAATAATAGACAAACAAAAAAAAGGAGAAAGGAAGAAGAAAGGAAGGAAAGAAGGATAGAAAGACGGGGAAAACAGGCGCCGAGGTTTATTGGGACAGAGGCACATCTACTCCGCACAGGGCGTCAACAGACAGATATAGGGTGGGTGGTTGCCGATGACGATGACGATGACGACGACGACGACGACGACGCATGCTCATTTGCTTACATACTTAAGAGGCTCTTCTTTGGGGAGGAGAAAAATAAGAAAAATAAATTAAGATAAAAGAAGGAAAGGAAAACATCTAGACACGTTTCAGCCCAATCCAATCGCCGCCGCCGCCGCCATGCTTGATTATTATGCCCACAATCAAATAGAGAGAGACAGAGAAATGATCCCGTCCGTCCCGATGGTTCCAACTCGTGTACCACTGGTCCTGTCCGTGACCTTTCTAGCCTCATCAAAATTCAAACTCGGGCCGGAAAATGTCTGGATCTACGCCGGCGACCGTCTTCTCGGCCAGGTCTCGCCGTCCCATCTGCGTAAAGACGCGGCGCAGCGTATCGTAGAGCGTGCTGCTGCGGTTCTGCGCCGACATGCGGTCAATCACCTCGTCCACGTTGCCGCCCGCGTCGAGGCCCAGGATCTCGTAGGCCTTGCTCCGGCCCGACCTCTCAATCGTCTTGTGCATCTCCAGCGCCGCTAGGAAATGGCCCGCCGCCTCCTGGTGACAGTTGATGTTGATGCAGCTGACGCCCAGGTTGTACCGCGCCCGCACAAAGTTGGGCGCCAGCGACAGCGCCTGCTCGTACGCCGCAATCGCCTCCTCCGACCGCCCGCTGTTGGCCAGCGTCGCGCCTAGCCGGTTCCAAAGCAGATGCACCTGCTCCCGCTGGTTCGACGTCCCCAGCTCCGACGAGTGCAGCGCCGATCGGAAGCAGTCGACCGCCTTGTCGTACTCCTCGGCCCCGTAAAACAGCACGCCCAGCCCGACCTGCACGTCTGGGTCCATGTGCTCCCCGTCCGGGCTGACCTGTGCCGCCCTGATGAAGAGCTCCGTCACCTTGTCGTGCAGCAGCTGCCGGTCCGTGAAGCCCATCTCCGCCGCCGGGGACAGGTCCTTGGGGTCCAGGATCTCGGGGTACTTGACCGACAGCCACCGCTCCAGCGTCCGGTACGCCGTGCTGTCGTATCCCTCGTTGGTGTACGACACGGCCAGCCCCATCAGCGCCTCCAGGTTGCTGCCGTCCAGCTGGAGCGCCTGATCCATCGCCCGGATCGCCGCCGTCTCCTTCTCATTCTGCGCCTGCGCCTTTCCGAGATACACCCACGCCTCCACGTGTCCCGGGTTCTGCTGCACCGCCGCCTCAAACGCTAGCGCCGCTAGAGACAGGTTGCCCCCTTCCTTCATGACCCGCACGCCCTCGTCGAACGCGTTCTTCTCCTCCCGGAAGAAGTTCTCCTCCTCAAACAGGTAATTCTCCACAATCGGATCGCCTAACCGGCCCCAGTCCCCCATGGAAAAGTCGGCCGGCACATTGTTAATGCTCCATTCCGCGTCAAATTGATCGAAAAACGACTCGTCGTTGACCGTGGACCTAGCAGCAGCCGTCTCAGCTTGGATTCCTCTCCAAAGGGATTCGAAATCACCAAACTCATTAGTCTCGGACTGCATAGCCCTGTCCATCTCGTCCAGCTCTCGCTCGGCAGCGTTGGCCTCGTCGTCTTCCCTGGCCCGGCCTCCGACCTTGTCCGCCTCTGCGTCCTGGAGCTCCAGCTGTGCGAAATGCTCCTCCCACCTGGTGTCGTCCAGCTCGACAAGCTTGCCCTTGCCCTTGTCCTCAAGCTGGGGTGCGTAATGGTGGTACTGCTGGGCCTTCATCTGGCTCTGGCTCATCGGTCGGCCTAGTGGGTAGGCATCGTAGCCAGAAAACATGCGCATGCCGATGCCTGTCCTCGAACTAGTAGTGCCCATGTCCATCAGACCGGATCCCATCATTGGCCGTTGGGACATGGGGCTGGACATGCTGGTGCTCTGCATCGGACTCGATCTGGCGGACGACGCCTGGCCGTTCATGTGTTGGAAGCGAGAAAAGTCCTCGGCCGAGAAGTGGGCTTCAGATTGAGGCGGCCTGAAGGCCGATTCGGGGCCCGGCTGCTTGTTGAAGTCCTCTGCCCACGACGGAGAGGCTGAGCTGGCGCGCATGGGAGCGTATTGGCTTCGCCCGAGTGTCGGGCCGCCCGGCATTGAATATGGCTGTACGAGATTTGATGCGCTATTTGATGATGCGCCGTTGAGAAAATGATTCATCATCTACTTGGGGCCGGGGGAAAAGAGGGACAGTTTCGCCTGGTCAGTCAAGTCTGATGCCTTCGGAGATGTGGGAGGGCTGGTTCGTGTTCAAAGACGCTTACCTCGTCTTGGGGGGCATTGCTCGTCTGGCTTCGGAAGCCTCCAATCTGTCCTCCGGGGCCTCGTCCGACCAGGCGATCTCGCTGCAGAGTCTTGTCGTCCTGTACGTGCTTCTGGAATTGGCTCAGGGGGTTCCCCGCCGTGGAGCACTCGGCTCCCTCCATGAAGGACATGATGCTGGAGTTGCAGAGGTAAGTAGGTCTGGCGAGATTGCTGTCTTGGAAGTCAGGACGATGTTCTCGAAGAGGAAGTGTTCGGACGGCGCGCGCGCGAAAGCGAGAGAGAGAGAGTGAGAGAGAGAGAGAGAGAGTGAGAGAGAGAGAGAGAGAGTGAGAGAGAGAGAGAGAGAGAGAAAGAGACAGGGAGCGCGGGAACAGACGGCTTGTTGCGCCCACAATTGCAGAGGCGGCGAGTTCTTTTTCAGTGACAAAAGAAACGAAGTATTTCCGTCAGAATCGAACGTCACCTGCGGCTTGGCCAGTGGAGAAAGGCCGCGGCAGACCGAGGCAAGGTCGGACCTTGCGTTCTAGTTGGTTAGCCACGTGACTGCGGGACGGGCACCGTGCTCCACCTCGAAAGGTCAAAGAACACGCTATCGATAACCTGGACGGCGCATGCTTTAATTTTTTTTTTCCCTCTCTAAGCGAACATCCTGTTACGAAAGAGACACGGGCAGCACCCAGTCAGCCGCGATGCTTCGCCAGATGTAAGTCACATTGCAATCCTCGAATTGCGGTCCCTGCAGAGTCCAAAGGAAGCAACTAAATGAGAACCAACCCTTGTCAAATGCAGAAAACCTCGCAACGCCCGCTCAAAGCGAGCGCTGGAAAAGCGCGAACCCAAAGCCACGGAAAACCCCAAACAATGTCTTTTTCTCCGCGGAACCTCGTGCTCGCAAATCGTCCAGGATGCCCTCGGCGAGCTCCACTCGCTCCGTCTACCTCTGGCCAAGAAATTCACAAAGAAGAACGCCATTCACCCTTTCGAGGACGCCAGCTCCCTCGAGTTCTTCTCCGAGAAGAACGACGCCAGTCTTCTCGTGTTTGGCAGCAGTCAGAAGAAGCGGCCGCACGCCGTGACGCTCATTCGCACCTTTGGATACAAGGTCCTCGACATGCTGGAAATGTACCTGGACCCGGAAACGTTCCGCACCATGGCGCAGTTCAAGAACAAGAAGTTCGCCGTCGGGTTGCGGCCCATGCTGCTCTTTGCCGGCACGGCCTTTGACAGTCCCGTGACCAATGAGTTCTCGCTCGCCAAGAGCATGCTGCTTGATTTCTTTAGGGGCGAGCCCTCGGACAGGATCGACGTCGAGGGCCTGCAGTACTTGGTCTCGGTGATGGCCGAGGACGCCGAGGGCCAGGGGGATGAATCCAAGCCCGTCGTCCGTCTGCGCGCGTACATGATACAGACGAAGCGCAGCGGGCACAAGCTGCCCCGTGTCGAGGTCGAGGAGATTGGGCCCAGGATGGACTTCCGGATCGGCAGGGTCAAGCAGGCGGACGAGTCGATGCTCAAGGAGGCCATGAAGAAACCTCGCGGCGTGGAGGAAAAGACCAAAAAGAACGTATCGACCGACTCCATGGGTGACAAGGTCGGGAGAGTCCACTTGGGGAGACAGGACTTGAGCGAGCTGCAGCTGAGAAAGATGAAGGCCTTGAAGAGGTCGAGGAATGTCGACGAGGAAGATACGGTCGACGATTCCCTTTCTCAAGATGGCAAGAGGGCAAAGCTTTGACGTGGTGTACGGCGGCCGATTCAAGTGCCGAGCTCACCACCGCCTTGGTGTGCACTCGACTAGGCAAAAGGAGTTTGAGGCGTTTCGAGTGGTTCGCTGGTGTACGCCTTTTTCAATGATGGCATATCAATGAAACAATCATCTTTTTGTAGTTTCATGTACGGGCAACGGATGATTTCACGTGCTCATGCATGTCCGATCCGATTTCCTTGGTATCATGAACATTCACGTAAGCGTATCGTCTTGCGCCCGAAGAGGCTTGAAACATCGACTTTCCGCTGCGGCAAGACCACTTTCGAACGCATCGCGACTTATCGCATTACCGGAGACTAGGACACGTGTGCCTGGTGAATCAACTCAAGAATCACAGAGTTGACACAGAGAGTACCGATTCTGCTCTGCTCCCATCCACCGGAGTACTTCAAACGCCTCTGCAATGCCAAACCCGTCAATAAAACAACCCGAAAAAAAAGAAAGCTTATATGAAAACGCTCTCGAAATGCGCAGAGATTCTCAAGACTGCTATCCAGTTGAACTTAGTCCAGAGGGGCCGAGATTAGCTCTAACTCAGCCTGGCCAGGCACTGGAGGTGCCGTGGTCGAATCGTTGGCGAATTTGGAGAACAACTCTATATGACTCGTCATAGATTTCGACGATGATTTGTCTGCCTCGGACTCTCGTTTGTAGTCAACACCCCAGACATCCAATGGTATGGTCCCTCCATCCCAGAGCGCAATTCGTATCGGCCACTCCAGATGCCGCCACCAACACGAGCCCGACTCGAAGATGCTCACCAGGCCCATGACTTCACGACGAGACACGTCTTCAAGCCACCAGACATTGTCCATGCGCTTGAGGAGCGCGAAGAAGCAAGCCAGAATGGCGAGTGCGCGTGGCCGACGCTCACCAAGCAGTTCGACGAATCTGCGAGACACACTGGCGGGAAAGGCGAGAGCTGCGGGCGCGTACGGATTTTTGTGTGCCCAGTTCAGCACGCTGACGGCGTGGAAGTAGCCTTGATGAGTGGCAGTTATCCTGTCCTGCGCTTCTCTTGCGAGCTCGTCGTCCAGTTCGTCCAGGAGATGACCGAAAAAAGAATCGGGATTGAGAGGGTTCAGGTCGAGCTGAAAACTCGGCTGCGAGTCTATGACTGCCTGCACGACGTTGCTGTTGCGTATCCACTGCCAGGAGCTGGTGACGACCGTCTTGACGCCTTGAAAGGCATGAAACCAAGCCATTGGCAAGGTGTACCGAGCCGCGTTGTCCTTTCCGCTCGTCTCTGCATCTTCCTTGGTGAATATGCGCGATGCGGTGGCCTGAAAGGCGATGAGAGAGGCAGTCAAAAAAAGAGCCTCGGCATTGTCGGACGTGATGCCGCTGTTCAGCGTCGAGACGTATGCGGCCAACGTAGAGGCCGAATAGGCGTGGGAGGCTTGAGCAACGGCCTTGTCAGACGGGTTTTGTGACCGCAGATGCAAGGCGGCCACGGACAGCATTGCATCTGCCAGGTATGTCTTGCCCTGGAAGGCCAAGTGAGGAACAGCACGTTGCCATATGTCATCCGTGGCTGGCGAGTTTGTGAGCAAGGTCTTGCATGTACTGGTTGTGTATTGATGCAGGAGCCGAAGTTCCAACAAGCGATCGACTTCGGCATGCCGGGCTGGGTCGGTGCCAAGGTCGGAACTAAGACCAGGCCCGAGACTGGAACCGAGACCAGAAACAGAAACAGAAACAGAAACAGAAACAGGAACAGAAGCAGGGCCGGAGCCATCAGGGCCAGGAGACGGGATTGGCTGCGATACAGAAGGTGTGGCTCGCATCTGCGTGGGCGAGAGGGCTGACGGTGATGGCATTGGGACGTCGAGGTTGACAGCCGGCGTGGATGGCGAAGGACTGGCTGCTGAAGCCGAGTCATCAAGCGCGTTGGTGGTCTCAAAATCACAAGACACGCCGTGCTTGGCGCAATTTCTACACCGCGGATGAACCTCGTCACACTGGGCGAGGAAGCAAAGTCCTCCGTGTCAGTACATGTTCAGGTCCTTCAGCAATGAGTCAGTGAGTGGTTGGAAGCCACAAATTGACCGACCGACCTTGATCTTCCGAAGTTTGCATCGTTGACACCCAGCGCGAGACTTTTTGTGTGACCGTCGCGGAGGCATTCTTCGGATCCGTGGACATGAGAAAGGGGGGGGGGGGCTAGCTGGAGCCGCGAATATTCCAGCGATCGAACCTGGACCACGCCAAAAGCATGGCCACGACGGTGATGAGTGATGGAGGATGAGATTGAGTGTTCCCTGATGGCATGCGGTGGTCAATCGCTGGAAACGCGGGAGTCGGAATCACCAAGTCGAGGTTGGAAAGAGACGGATGGACTGAGGAGCCAGAACTCTCCTGAGGGCGCAAACTTAGCCTCAACCCCAGCCACAGCGAAGCTAGATCTGGCACATGGCCTTTTTCTCCTCACAACGTGGTGGGGTTGTACTCCGCAGTACGGAGACACAGGGCAGTGTGTGTTCCGTCCCAGGAGTACACTGCGGAGTACACAACCACGCAAAGGCGCATTTGGTGGCTATGTAGCTGTGTTCGCTCTTGTTGTTGGCCCATGCCACGGTGTTTACGGCGTTCAAGGCAACCCCCATCTTTTAGAAATTCGCGAATCTGCAACGGGTCGCTCGATGCTGCCCTGTGTTGGGTACATGCACCTCCTTCCCCCGGGCCGCCGCCCCCCTTTTTCGTCTGCCAGGGGTGGATGATGCAATACGGTGGTGGGGAAGAGCCAAGCCGGCCACACAATGCAGAAGCGGAATGCGGTGTGCTGGCTGGAAACGGCTTTGTCGAAGATGGGACTTGGCTGGCTTGGTAATCGTAATCGGTCTGTTTTTCTTGCTTACGGCCAACGGATTACCAACCGAGACAAGAAAGGCAGGCACTAGTGCGCCAATGGCCTCGCTCACGCTAATGATGGATGACACAATCTCTGGACGCGGTGACGGCAGGTCGCGTCTTGACTCGGGCATTTCAAGTTTTTTTTTTAACCTCCTTTCCCCCCGTCATTCAAGTGGAAAAAAAAAAAATTGCAATCCCTCCGACTTCCCTCCCCCACCAACACACACACACACACACACACACACACACACACACACACATATACACACACCAACAAAAGATTTGTGAATTGAACCGTCTCAAATCTCTTGAACGGCGTCTGTATCGAGAGAGGACAAGCGAAAAGAAGAATCGGCAGGAGAAACGAAAAGATAAAAACCCCCCCCCCCCCCC
>JMQE01001268.1:0-75600 GCA_000731825.1 Hypocrella siamensis
GGGGGGGCGGGTCCGTGGGCCGAGCTTGGAGGCAGCGGGCAGTCTCTGGAGGGCAATCGCCGCTTCAACCGCGACGGCCAGCGCATCGCGCCAACAAAGAAGAAAAAAAGAGAATGTTTGGCAATAGATATAATGCCAATAAAGATATGCCAATAAAGATATGCCAATAAAGATATGTAGCAATATCTCATTGGCACAAAAAAAAATACTATCGGCCATGTCTCCCCTAGCGGATCGTAATGATCCTGCATCCCACCAGACTGCATCTGAATCTGGCGCCTTCTAAAACGCCAAAGCCGCAAGTGTCGTTAAGCATTATGCTGTCCGGTACGTACTGCATGCCTCTCGCTGGGTCGACAAATCTGGCCGGTGCTCCGCACATGCTGCAGTCCTGTCGGCGCTAAGGGTCAGCGGAAGCAATAAAGCCGATCCAGTATCCTGACAGCGTCTTCGGAATTAGCTGCGAGCGTCGATTAAATCTTGCGCGGGGTGCGTTGCCTTACGCCCAATTCCGATAGTCCAGGTCGGCGCGGCGATAGCGTCGATCGGTTAGGGTTAGGTCTATAAAGTCGCGATGCCTTCCACGTCGGCAGGCCCTGTCTTGATGCATCAACTTTGTTCATGAAGTTCATCTCCTTTGCAAAATAGCTCTGCAAAAGAAAAAAAAACCATACCAGGCTGAATCACTTTGCACTTCACATTCTGATAATCAATCCGCCCTCGAATCATGTCATCTCTTCCCAAGACGTACAAGGCCGTCGTGGCCACCAAGGGCGGTGAAATCCTGAAGCTTCAGGACGTCGAGCTCAAGCACCCCGGCCCAGGCCAGGTGCTCATCAAAGTCCTAGCATGTGGCGTGTGCTATTCAGACCTCAACATGACGAGCGGACGCTACGGCAACGTCTACCCTCGCATCCCCGGACACGAATTCGTCGGCGACGTCGTTGAAGTCGGGTCGGGAGTCAGCAACCTGCAAGTTGGACAGCGAGTCGGTGGTCCCTGGCACGGCGGCCACGATGGCCAGTGCAGAGAATGCCAACGCAGCCTGTTTCAAATGTGCAAGAACAAGCAGGTCAACGGGTTGACGCGGGACGGCGGATTCGCCGAGTACGCCCTGCTTCAGCAAGAGGCCACTGTCCGCTTGCCGAAAGAGCTCGATCCAGCCGAGATAGCTCCTCTCCTCTGTGCCGGCGTCACCGTCTTCAACGGCATTCGCAAGCTGCACGTGGAGCAAGGTGCGCTTGTGGCCGTCCAGGGCCTGGGTGGTCTGGGCCATCTGGCCGTGCAGTACGCGCACCACATGGGCTACGAGGTGGCTGTCCTCTCATCCGGCGACGACAAGGCCGACTTTGCAAAGAGCCTCGGCGCATATCACTACATCAACACCAAGACGACCGATGGCGCTGCTGAGCTCACCAAACTCGGCGGCGCGGGCTTGATTGTCCAGACGGCTCCCAACCCCGCAGTCATCGGCGGCCTTGTCGCTGGTCTCGCTGCGGGTGGCAAGCTGCTGTCTCTCGCTCCCGTGGGAAAGGTCGAGTTCGACACCGCGGCCCTGGTCGCTGGAGGCAGATCTGTCCACGGCTGGCCCAGCGGCCACGCCCTCGACAGCGAGGAAGCTATCCGGTTTGCGCAGACACACAACATCAAATGCATGATTGACAAGTATCCATTTGCCGACGTGCAAAAGGCCATGGAGAGCCTTGCGGCTGGCAAACCGAGATTTCGCAACGTCCTGGTCATGTAGATTGGCGTGCATGTGGATGGCGTTGAACAGATGGCGTTGAACACAGTAGCCGAGGGGATGGCTGACGGGCGTTGGGGATGAGATACCAAGTACATGTATATGAATTCAATTGAAAGCCAAGAAGTTGAACTAATTGATGCAAAACATTGTGTCACGGATAATGAAGCTCTTGCTGCGCTGATTGCTCAAGCGGACAACGTGCATAGGGTAGCGATCGCAGATGGGCAAAAGTCACGAGAGGACATATCTTTGCTTGACCAAGCGAATCAAGCTGCTAAGTCGGGATGCAGCAGTAGAAAAATGAATCGATGGAGATAGCCAGTATCTGGATTGTTCTTTGACGCTGAAATGTGTCCAAGTTCATTATTTTTTAAATCACCAGTGGCTTTTCCGAGCATTTGAAAGCGTTTAGAGGCGCGCTCCAGGAGATGACGTCCGCAGAGCTGCTCGCCTATCCCACCCCCACTGAGCATGAACAAACTAAGGGAAGGTACCCAAAAGACCAAAAAAAAAGCCAAGCATCGACTTCAACCACCGAACCCGACCACGCTCTTTTGTCATGCCGTAAAAAGGCACTGGCATGCCCGGACATTCATAGCCTGGCACCATGCCGCTCGACACATCGACATACTCGCTGGCGCTGCTCCGCGTCGACGGCCGCCGCTGGAACGAACTGCGCCGCCTGCACGCCCAGGTCCGAACCCAAGATGCCGCCGACGGGTCTTCGTACTTTGAAATGGGCCACACCAAAGTCATGTGTGTCGTGACGGGCCCTACAGAGCAGCAGCAGCAGCAGCAGCAGACGCAGCAGACGCAGGCCCAAAGACGAGGAGGAGGCCAGGCCTCCGCTCGGGACGCGGCATCCATCAATGTCAATGTGGTGGTTGCGGGCTTCTCGAGCGTCGATCGCAGGAAGAGAGGCCGCGGTGACAAGTAAGTCCCAAACACGGCCTGCTTGCTTTTTGGTCCTAGTTTTCCCTTTCCTTTCCTTTATTGCATTGAAATTATTATGGAAGACGATCAACTTCTCGCAAACAGAGGCCTTGGCTGAGCTAGCTTCGTGACAACTGTAGACGTACGCAAGAAATCGAAATTACCATTGCCAAAGCACTCTGCTCCACGGTCCATACGCACCTCTTCCCGCACTCGTCCATCACAGTCTCGCTCCATGTCCTGTCCCAGGATGGATCTCTTCTCGCCGCCCTGATCAATGCGGCAACGCTTGCCATCATCGACGCTGGCATCCCAATGACCGACTACGTTGCCGCGTGTACCGCTGGATCGACCTCTTCGTTCGCCGCCAGCGACGACTCGGCCGACCCGTTGCTCGACCTCAACAACCAGGAGGAGCAGGAGCTGCCCTTTCTCACCGTCGCCTCTCTCGGGGAAAGCGATCGTGTCGTGGCGCTCGTCTGCGAAAGTCGTGTGCAAGTCAGCCGCCTCGAGGGCATGCTGGTCGTCGGGCTGGATGGGTGCAAACAGGTCAAGAAGTTTCTTGACAAGACTATCAAGGACAGGGGGATCAAAATGATGCGAGAGGGCGCCGTGCAACGCAGCGACACCATGGCTATGGAATTGGTCGAATAGGAAAAAAAAATACAGATATGCTTTCCAACGTCTCAATAGATACCAGGAGACTCAGATCATCAAACTTGCTCACGTGCTTTGCCATGTGCGTCCTCCTTTTTTTCTGCCTGTTCCCGACACCGTCCGCTCCTCTGTCGTATCGCGCTCTCCTCTCAGAGCTCCTCATGCTTGATGTCCTCGGCCTTGGTCTCTTCAGCAGGCGCCTCAGTAGATTTGCTAGAAGCCTCGGTCTTTTCTTCAGCATCCTGCACAATGACATCGCTTGGCAGCTTCTTCTTGGATCCTTCTCCCATCCGAATAGCATCAATCCAAGCCTCCACGCTCTCAAGTCCAAAATCTCCCTCGTAGTGCCTCCACCATGCGCGGCGCGCATTCACCGCAACCAGTTCCACGTCGGCGGCCAGGCCCATCGACTTTGTGATGGCGCTGATTCCGTCAATGTTGCTTGGTACCGCAACAAAGGAGAAGAGCTGTCGGTGCCCGTGAACATATTTCGTGTTGAGCTGGGTCAGAGCCGCCTTGACCCTGTCGCCAGCCTCGGACGCGTCAGCAGGAGTAATGGCGACGATGCAAGTTGTGGCCTTGGAATGCAAGCACTTGTCGGCAAGCTCTTGCTTGGTGACGACGGTGGTGATGGCAATGGCCTGAGAACCGGAAGGCCGGCCCTCTGAGGACTGTTCTGCGCCAGGATCCGTCGCAGCTTCTTCAGATTGACTTTCGGCGGTGGGCTTGACCTTCTCACTGCTGGCGGCTTTGGGCTTCTTGGATTTCGTCGCCTTCTTCTTGTCACCCGAGGGCTTGGGCTTGGGCTTGACTGTCGCGGAATCTGGATTGGGCTGGCCGGCCTGTTTCAGAAAATCCACCATGGCCTGTTTCTTCGGCTCGCCGTCAAAGACAATGGGCTCTTTGTCCTTTTCGGAAATGAGCAGAAATGAAGGAAACTTTTCGATGCCAAACTTCTCAACTACCGCCTTCTCCTTGTCGCGAACTTGTCCTATCGAGATGACGTCTAGAAAGTCGATAGCGAGGCTTCGGAGCAGGGCGCTAGTTGCATTATTGTTAGTGAACAGGATTGCCTTTGGCTTGTCGCTTTTCATGAAGGCGTCCAAATCCTTTTCACCAATACGAGTGACGTGGTTGTTGATCTTGCTTGCGACTGCCTTGACGATGGACCCAGTTGAACGAGCTCCCAGGTAATCTTCAACATCAGGCTTGCCGCCGGCCTTCTTACTGGGGCGGACGATCTTGAGTGTAGGGAATCCTTGGACACCCTTGCTGCCGCAAAATTGCTTGTTGGCGTCATCTTCGCAGTCAATCGCGGCAACCTTGGCGAGACCATCTAGTTCTTTGGCAGCTTTCTCGTATGCTGGCTTGAGATGCTGGCAATGGCCACACCAAGGAGCATAGAATTCAACAATCTGAATCCACCATTAGGCTTTATTACGAAAAGGGGCAAGGGCACACGGGGAGAGAGGGGGAAGAGGGTAGTGGAAGAGGGTAGTGAGGGAAAGAAAGAAAGAGGTAGTACAGCGACGGACCGAAGTATGATTTGATTTCGTAATCAGTTGGTCATAGTTCTTTGCATTGAGTTGCAGCACGGGTGAGTTCTTTGTGTACATGCCATGGGCGAATGACACGAAGATCAAGCCGCTCACAAGGCCTGTTCCAACGCTGGCTGAATGCATCGTTTTGGGAAAATGACCGATCGATTGAGTGCTACGAGTTCTGACGAATGTGGGAATGATCCAGGGAGAAAGCCAGCATTAAGGTGGGCAAGCCAAAGAAGCAATTCACCGTCGTGACCTTCTCTGGGGGGCAGAAGACGATTGTTGCTCGTCTTGTTCTGACGAAGGCTGGGCTGATCCCGCGAAGAGGCCACGGTGTAACCAGCCCGACCTCAGCCAGCCTGCAGCTCTATGGGGTGTTGCCCCCGGCATCTGAGCCATGTGGCGCGATCTATGGAGGTGCCGCGCAAGAGCCCCGCGTTTACCAATATCTCCGGGCAGGAAACTACGGAGCTTGGAGCACACTGTACCTACACATGTGCAAGCAAAGGGGGCTAAGTGGGGTTTGACGTCTTCGCTCAAACCCGGCCGCCAGATCATAGCTTCAAGAACTTCGACATGGCTTCATCCATCGTCTTGCGTCATTGCCCGCCCTTTCGAATCTATACCGGGCGAACAAGCCTGGGCTTGGCATCAAGCTTGGTAATAATCAAAAAGCTTTGCAGCTGTCCAAGGCCATATCATCATGAGCGCGACTGAGCCTCTGCCCGCGCCCCTCAAGATTCCCGAGATCAGCCGCTTCATCAATCGTGCAAACCAGCTTCGCAGCTTCAAACCCTCCATAGCGTATTGGTGTAAGTACAGCCAAAACGCCTCTTCGAACACCCAAAGACTCAATCCTGATTTGCGGATGCGGTAGGCGAATATCGTGCTGTCAATCAAATCGTGACCAGAAGCCTTCACACGGCCGACGATGAAAGCTTCGCCTTTACAAAATCCCTTATCGAACGCTTGGAGGCGACAAAGTCGGAGCGCGCAAATGATGATGCAATCGTCGACAATATCGCCGGGCAAGCTTACGTCGAGCAGTTCGCCCAAGAGACGTTCAGTCGTGCTGAACGCGCTATGCGAGCCTGCAAGGTGACGAGGTATGTCTGTTTTGTTGTTTCTTTCCTCCGTCCTTCCCTCGGCGCATTGAGACAGGAAATTGCGGCATCCATACGCTCTCAATTCTCAGTTCCAGGAAGTCAACGCGTATCATGCCTCAATCGTCATGTCCTGAGCTCATTCGTCGCAGACAAACAGCAGACACCTTTGACGCCGCCGCAACTTTTTTCGATCTCACTCACGAATGGGGCACGCCTGAACCTGAGGTCCTCAAGAAGATCAAGTTCGCGAAATGGAACGCTGCCCGCATACTGAAAGCCATACGCGAAGGCAAAGATCCCAATGAATCGAACCCAACTACAGTGGAAGAACCGGAGCAGATGCGCGGCCTCGACGATGCATCAACTGAGCAGGTCACAAACCCAACGGGCCCACGAAGTGTATCTGTTGAGGAGGTGGTAGATCTTGGGGAAGCGCCGAATGCCCCGGCACCTGAAAGCTACTTTCCTCCAACCTCCGCGACCATAACCGAGCCATTTTCGCCCTCGCCGCTCGGCCATAGTCCCGGTGCGCCAGCTCCAGGTATCCCGCCGCCTGCTGCTCCTGTATCCCCTGTGGCGTCGTCCGCCATGCAAGTTCCAATGCAGCCGTCTCCTCAGATCTCTACCAAGTTACCGTCTCAGTTTGCGCCTCCGCCTCCAGAGCCATCTGCCCCTGATCCGCAGGAATGGCCGAATGCTCCCGCAGCGACTCAGCAGCTCATGACTCCTCCTACTGTGCAGGCACCACTAGCCCCCGTGAGAGAGGCTCCCATTCCCGTATCGAGCGCATCACAGCCGCGATTCACACCAGATCTCAAATTGGCTCAAAAGCATGCCAGGTTTGCCGTTTCAGCGCTGGACTTTGAAGACGTCCAGGCTGCGGTGGAGCAGCTGCGTGAGGCATTGAGGAAGCTTGGCGCTCAATGAGGAATTGCCAATGATTATGTGCCAAGTGCTCTACATTGATAGTTGTGGTTGGACACTGATCAAGTCTTGCCCGGCAGGAATAGAGCCAAACGGGAGGCGTCGAGTATTCGCATTCGGTTTTTTCAATCTGCCCAAACCAGATGGCGTTATGTGGAGATTCAGGGGCTGTAATCGCAAACGCTCAGTGACTGAATCTCTGGGCTTTTCCTGATGGTTCGCAGCAGAATCAGTGCTTCAAACTTTATGGCATCACCTCTCCTTGATAGACCAAAAGCAGTCAAAAGCGTATTGTTCTTCTTCCTCTTCTTTACCAGTAATACAGTTTCTTCTATCCTAGTGAACTCGGTAGGGATGTTTTTTTGTACATGGTATTTATCTTTGTTGGCTGAGCGGCGTGGGAGATAATGCTGCCTACCGGGCTGACGAAATGCGGAAACAGTGATTAATCAAGAAGCTCGTTCAACAATGCGTACCGCTTCCAATCTGGCACGGAGACGCGCAAAGACGAATTGTGTCCAAGATCAGGATGGAAGTTTGATGACCGGTCCTCGAGAAACTCCTTCGTAGCTTTGAGACTGGCTACGTAGTGAGAATACGCGATCAAGGATCGAGTGGAGAGTCGTCGGGTGTGTATTCGCTAGCTTCGTTTCATGTTTTCTTCTGAGCACTTGGTGCGTCAGGGGTAGCTTTGGGCCCGAACCAGCCAGAAAAGGAGCCCATCATGCTATTCATGGCCTCCTGTTGCGCCTTTTCCATGGCGACTTGCTCTTCTTTCAACCATTTGTCGCCGTTCTGGCGAATCTCCTTCTCGAGGAGCTCATAGTTTCGTTGTCCGCGTTCTCTGGCGATATCTTGCAGCATTTTGCCCTGTGAGAAGGCGTCTGACGGATTCTGTTCGCCTTCGGGCGCAACAGTCATACTCATGTTGCTCGGCTTCATGCCGAGCAAGTTGCTCAGAGCGCCAAAGCCAGAACCCTTGGTATTCTTCTTTTGCTCGAGCTGCTTATTGAACTCCTTGCGCGCGATAGCCTCCCGGCGGGCGAATTCAGTAGGAATATGCTTGCCCTCGAACGATTTAAGAACCTTGCGGACGTCGGAGTACTGCATCGTGTGGATGTATTCGAGGAAAGGAATCAACCCGACCAGGTCCGTATCCGTAGGCTCTCCTTTCCAGGGTTGAAGAATGATGGCGTTATCTGGATGTTTTCGCACGTGCTCCGCCTTTGTGTCGATAATGATGACCTTGGAGAGGTCTCTATTCAAGTATGATAGGTCCTGCACGAAGTGTCAGTCGCGACATAGGAACCTTGACTTGTGGGCGGTCTTGGGAAACAAACCTTGACAATCTCGCCGTCCTCGTACTTGGTAGCTTCGCGATACAGGGGCCACATGATGAAGCGAAATGGGTCGAGTTTGCGAACGATGGGCTCGCCCATGGCGAACGGAACGCTGGTGAAGAGAACCAGTTCGTAGTACTGACTTAGATAGCGCACGAAGTAGTCCATGCCAGGTCGTTTGGCCACTCTCCAACCGTGCTCCCGTGTCCATTCGCTGTGCACGAGAAGATCGTCCAAGCTGAGGCAGAGGGTGTACGGACGCTCAAAGGTAGGATCGGGGTCTGGAAGCAGCTTGTCAAAAGCCGGATCTTGGTAGTACGACAGAGACTCGCCCATTCGAGCCTTAGCTCTCTGCAACCAGAGTGCGGGAGTCCATCCGTTGGGGACGTCTTTGTGGCGCTCCGCCTCGATGGCATCGTCCCAATCGCGGCCCATGTAGAGAACACCAAAGGTGCCACCAGCAGCGGCACTCAACAGAACAAATCGAGTCCACCATTTTCGGTTCCGTTCGCTTGTTGAAACGTACTCTGGGCGGTCACGCTTTCCCGAACCTTCAGTATCTTCTGGGTCAACGGCCTCTAAAGCCGATGAAGATTCGCTCGAATGCTTTCGTAGTTCTTCGTCTAAGGTCGAGGGGATTCCCTGGGTCAGATCGGGAAGTTTGTGAAAAGGAATGGTTCCGGTATTGTTGGTAGTTTGATTCTCGTGTGTTTTCGAGGAGGGAGGATTCGGCGCCGAGCTGGGCGTGGTGTGACCCTTGGCTTGGGAATTTGAGGCCTTTGGGTATTGCGGCTTTTTAGTTGAGTTGTTCTGAAAAGGTTTCCCATTGCTTGCGAAAGATCTCATCAAGGGGGTTGCGATGGCAGTTGTCCGTCTAGGTTGCAAAGGTGAGGGCGCCGCGAAGTGTGAGATTGGACGAAGCACTGAGCCCATGCTTGAGGCTCGTGCGAATCTTGACAGCATCTTGACGTGGCAAACGCGGATAAAAGGCGTCACAATGCCAGACTCGGGTCAAGTGTTTCACCGGCTCAAAAGCGCATTTGGCAATTGGGCTTTGTCACAATCGCGACGGAATCCTGAGTATCTGGAGAAGGCAATGATGCAAAAAATTCGCATTGAAAAGCCAGAAAGATTGGTATCCTTTACTCCCAATTAACATGACCTTTGGACATGCAGCCCCCATGACATGGCCCAGGTGATTGTTGAAGAAAATTGACAGCCACCAAGCCCTGACTCGGAAAATCCATTCTCCCGCCGACCGCTGAGACCAATGCTGCACGTGACAATTCATGCATTTCTGCGAGTCTGCGACAAAGCCGCCACATTGACGGGTCGGTTAGCGCTAGTAAATGCCTCTGTGCTCCGTACTGCGTATTGAGATTTGCGGGGAGCCTCAATCCTCCCTGACATCTCCATCACGCGACCCTCCTGGCCCGATCCTCGACTTGACTAGTTCCTGGCTTCCTGATTTCCACTTCCGTCGAACTCGAATTGAACCACATATAGATTTCTGCGACATGATAACAGCCTGCTGAAGCCGCCCATGGAGAGGCGCACTCGGGTTAAATCCTTCGACTCCGCCATGGCATCATCATCTACGAGCAGGCTCGTTACCCGCTACTTGATCGCCAACGATAGTTTTCTTTTGAATCCACACGTAGCGTTGTCCGGACAAAGTGACGGCCTCCGGCACTACGAGCGAATAGACTTTCTTGTCTGACGTGTGTTGCAAAAGTGGCGTCCAAACCTTCCTAGGCAGCCATCACAACAACATCGCAGGGGGGGTCGCTTGCTTCCCTCAGCCAGCGAAATCAAGCAACAAATCGCTTTTTAGCGTTGTCCTCCGGGATACAAAGCCGAGATGGCTCGGCGACCCACGAGGCGATGCTCGGGGTCTCTGGGGGCTCTTGCAGATCGAACAACATCATCACAACCCACTGGCATAGCGAGCCAAGGGGGCTCAGAAGACTTTCCAAGTTCTGCAGGGCTTGACGCGACGAATCCATTATCGATTACCTCCTTAACGCTCGACACCCCCCTCGCGCCGTTACGGCCGAAGAAGCGCGTGGCAGCGACACCATTTCGTTTCCTCGACTTGCCTCCAGAACTGCGTGTCAAGGTCTACGAGAACTATTTCGATGACACGGACAAGGTTCTCGACCTAGGACCTGAAAACTACAAGCGAGTTCACAAAACTCTCGGATTGGTACGCGTCTGCAAACAGGTTCACCATGAGGCGACACATTTCTTTTACAGTACCCGCGCTGTTCGGATTTTCCCAACGTATCCAGGACGATATTTCAAATCAAAAAAACCAATGTTGGCTCGCTTGAAGCCCAATCAGCGACAATGTATCACGTCGCTGGAGCTTCGGCTTGGGCCGGGATGGAACAATCCCCCGCGAGGATGGGCCGTCAATGACGGGCTCGGTCTCCGCGACTGTCTCAGTGTTCGGAAGCTGACCGTATTCGTTCAGTGCGACCCCAGCGACGGCTTCTACGAAGGCTTCCGTCGCAGCGAGGGATTCTATGAAGGGTTCAGCGCGCAGCTGTTGTCCAGCGTGCTCTCCGCCCTGCCCCTGGTGGAAGTCATTGAGTTTGACGCATGGCCAGGTGTCAAGAAGACGGGTAATATGATGTGTCGCCTGCTGAGCGTCGCTGCCAAGTCAGAGCGACGTGTTGAATGGGGCCCCGAACGCGGTTGGATGGACGTATCAGAGGACGAAGACATGTCTGTCTCAGAAAAGGCGGTCAAGCCCATGGACGAACAAGATCGTGCACACGATGTCGTAGTATTAGCATAATTGGACTTGATAATTCCACTCTTGGCGCAGAATCAACGGACGTCACCTTCGTACTGGAGTTGTTATCTTTTTTTTTTGGAGACTGGAAGCTTGGCATTCGATTATGTCATTACCTGAACATGTTTCACCGATTATTCGTTCGCCTAACAGATTGTTCTTCACAGATTCAATATTACGGCAATTAATCTAAATCTACCAATCTACCAATACCAACTCTGTCGACCATGTCACTCTTTTATCCACCAGCAGCTCTGCTCTTGCAAAGACCCTGCTCACAATCTAGGTTGGCCGAGAATCCTTCCTTCGTATCATCCGCGTTGGCGCATCAGCTCTACGCTGGTTCACCGAGTAGGAAACATGATCCACTTGAAAGCTGAAATTGAAGAAAAAAAAAAAACCGTCGTCCCATTTCATTGCATCTGAATGACGTGATCGATTACCGACGTGCCTCGGGCAACATTGTTTCGACGAGTCTAAACGGCTATCATGGCAAGAATGCCGAATTCTCGCGAGCGGCCAGAGCTCTGTCCAGACCCTCAGCAGCCGAGCATGACTCTCAGTTTACATGGGCGACGCAGTCGAGATATCTGCCCATGTCAGTTTTTTTTCTTCTTTTTCATTTTTTGTCTCCAATTAGTGCTCGTCGTGTCTTACTCTTGGCTCTGCTCGTCGCCGATGCTGGAGCAATCACATTGCTCGCTGCAATCATTCCTCGACGACAACGCTCGATCTGGGCCGTCTTGGCTGGAACTCGCGGCCGTCTCTTCCGGCGCGACGGTAATGACAATTGTGCGCGTCTGGGTCACAAAGGTCTGGGTCGAGGGCGTGACGACCTGCTGTGTGACGACGATGTCGAGCACGGTTCCGTTGGTGGTGACGGTGTAGGTGCCGGGCGACATGCGGCGGAAGTTGGTCGTCTGCGCACTCGTCACGCTGGACGTGGCCGATAGTGTCGGCAGAGTGTGCCAGCAGTGTTCGCAGAAGGGGTTCGTGATGCATTGAAAGTATCTAAGAGGTCAGCCGCAGGCCGCCACCCAGCCAAAAGAAAACCGAGAGGTGCCTCTTCTCACTCGTCACCATTCTTGTCCTTGATGGTCGAACAGTCACACATGCCACCTTTATCGCAGTCACCGGGTTTGGTCGAGGTGGAAGCAGGCGCTGGCGTCGACGACGCCGTCGTGACCAATGGGTCAGACGCCGAAGTCAACTTTTCGGAGCAGTTTGGCACATTGTCGAGGCGGGGGATGGCCCTGGCCAAAAGGGCAAAGTAGACGAGAGTCCCGGGGAAACGAAGCCAATGCATTGTGACGGACGGAAAAACCTGATGTCTTCGATGTATGCCGAACTGCCAATTTTGGGGAAGTAATAAAAGCTGTTGAAAACTTTGACGGACCGACGCCTTCCAGACATGAGGGAATCCTTCTCTCCCGGCATCTCTTTTATAGTCCACAAAAGCTAGCTGCCCAACAGTTCTCCTCTCCGAGGACTCAATGCTCCGTTACATTTTGGAAGAGCTAAACGGGACACGGCTTGAAGTGGGTGTCGTGCTGTTGCATTGGTTGACGACGGACAGCGAGCAAACAAGGTCGAATGGATGTACGGCGTTACCGACCTTTTGGTCAGACACGAAACGGGAAATAATCTTCGACATGGGACCGTTGCTTTCTCGGTTTCTTGTGTCATGAGGGCGAGCTTCATCTGGTCCGCCTCGTCAACCGATCGATGCCTGCCGTGGCTGTTTGCCGTGATACGAGGTCGGAGCGAGGTGTTCGTTCTTCCCACGACCAGCCAGCCACTCACGACCAGGAGGTAAGTCGCCGAGCCCTGCTTTCAAGGTTGTCGGCCGAGACGTCTTGACTGCCCGCGGCCCTGCTGGCGTGCCGCGATGTTCCGGCTGGCAATCGCACATGCAGCGACACGGGTCAGATTTGTTCGCTGGGCTGTAGAACACTGCCGTCGTTGCACGGAGGGCAGAAAGCGGTACCACCACCATGCGGACTCTCTTGGCAGCACACTCACATCATCATCGGCGGGTGCGAAAGTTGTTTTCCATTTTTCTTTGTACGTGAGCGAGCAAACTACCAAAGTTGAAGCGAGCGAGCGCCGACCCCATGCAGACATAATGGCAGAAAATACCTCAAAGAGAGCCCCAAGCCTCGCCCATGTCGGTCATGGGATTTGGAGGCAACAGGCGGGTGAAGAACGAAAACAATGCTGAATGCTTGTCTAGATCCAATCAAAACTTTTTGCCGGGGTTCCCATTCGATACAGCCCCACGCTTCCTAGCCATTCGCATAGCTCTTGCTTCTCTGGCTTTTCGAAGCTCTTCCACCTGATGTAGCACCCATGCAACGCTTTCCTGCAGCTTTCTGTCCACATCAATGCCTCTCGCCTCGAGAACGGCAACCATCAGATACGAAAGGCCAAATACGAAAACACCGAGTATGAAGAAATGCGTCATCCACCAAAAGTGTTGTCGTCCAAGCGGACAATCAACGTATTCGTGTTCCCATTCCCAGGTTGTCTGGTTGAACCACATGCTGAGCAGGCCTGCGTTGCCCCCAAAGTCCCCCATCATGCTGCGGACTGTTATTTCCCTGCGACCGGGATGTTGATCCAGCGAGGACATGTTGGACCGCTTGGCATCCTGCCACCTCGTCGATACCCACAGCCGCTCATCGGGGCTGGTGCCATTGGTTTGATTCACAAAGTGATACGTGTCGCACCCCTCGTGATCGTGTCCGTTGAGAACCAGTCCAGGGCGACCCATGCCCTGGCCAGCTGCTCCCGGGTCGCGACTTACCCCAAAGATGCCCTCGAGCACACCTTTGCTCGCATCGGCGCTCAAGAGATACTGCTCTTTGAGACCGCCGCCCTCTTCGGATCCGTGAAAATCGAAGAAAGGAGCGTCAACGCAGACACCAGCTGACTTGTGCAGAGGGATGTGGGTCAAGATCAGGGTAAACTGACCCATGTGTTCGACCGCACAAGCCGTGCTGATGACTGCATTGATGAAGTTGTATGTCGCGTTCTGCAAGCCCTGGTCCTTTGCCGGCGTGTCCAGATTCATGTCGTTGAGCACCACGATCCGCAGTTCCGGAGGCAGTCGTACAGAATGAGGGTTTGTCTGCTCGTCCCGGATTGTCGCATTGGCCTCCGTGTCTGTGATGGGAAGCTCAAATCGGAGCTGGTAGTTTGCCTTTCCGAATACTCGTTCGAATCGATTCATGCGGTCGAGAGTCAAGTCACCGGCATATCCGATGTCGTGGTTGCCTGCTACATTCATGATTCGTCGTGCCCACACCCCCATAGCCTCCTCGTCAGCCTCACCGAGCAATCCAGTCAGATTGCGCTCGTACGTGGGCCACTGTGCCACATCGTCCGGTACACGCTCGCCACCCCGGAACGTCCTGTTCCAGAATCGTCGACCTCTGCGGTCAAATTCATCGTCCTCGATCCATTGACTGCCAAGAAGATCTCCCAGAACGGTTACATGTGTGGGACGCGTCCACCAGTGTATTGTTCGATATATGTGAGCTAAGTAAAAGTCGTTGCCGAAGAGGTCGAAACGTTTACGGCAGGACTCGAAGATGAATGGGATGTCCTCGAAGAAGATGTCAATGATGTCGTGCAAGATGACGCGAACGCGATCTCGTAGCGAGTCATGCCATATCTGGAAGGTCAGGCGCTGGAAAATAGACTTGACGTGCGGGAATATGCCCAAATAGGCTATTGGAATCGATGTATCGCCTTCGAGCTGCGGATCGCCAAAGGCGAGGAGTCGAAAAGGAGCTTGTTCCGTTGGCAGAAAGCCCGCCGGTGCTTCGGCATCCGCGTAGGGCCAGTGAAGCCGCTTCGTCACCTCGAATGCTTCTGCGGGATCCCTGGACGGCAAAGGGAACGCGCATTGACTAAAAAGGGGATACAGGTACAAATAGACGGAAGAGGCTATTGCCAGAGGCACCACGAGGCCGAAGCCATTCCGCAGAAAAGCCCGAGCCAACATGAAGCCGACTGCATGTGCGGGTGCAGGGCGTCTGAGGCAAGGATCCTTCCTCCTAAGACAAGGTGGTAGAAAGCGGTTTGCGCACACGCGCACTCAGAGGCCATTCGAGCCAGGTAACACAGCATATGTAGTAGATTCATGGGGTTCACGGGGTTCACGGGGGTCCACCACGCGCGTTGGCGCTTAGTCATGAGTCATCACTGCAGATATCCTGGCCAAGTGGCACGTCAGGTCGATTGTGTCTTTTCATCGACACCCGTGCCTACTAATTACGGCTCGAAAGAACGGCTCTCGCTCAGCTCGCAACTCATCAAGTGACAGCATTGGTCGCTCGACAGTTCGAGACTTGACCTGACTCGTCTTGCGCACACCTCGGAGCAATCCCCTTTCCCTTCGCAAAATAGGAGCCCGGAGAGTCATCGGAAAACTAGATGGGCTTTCGTTATGCGGCGCAAGACGCTTGTCGATGAGAGATCTGTGAGTTTGCAACTCAGGGACTTGCAATGGAAAACACAAGATATAGTATCCGATACGGAAGAGAGAGCTGTCGTCGTCGGTAAGTAGGCCATGAGAGGTGCATCTAATGCACAGCAGGATCTATCCGGTGGCCGGACGGCTTCGCGTAAACCGCTTCGTTACAGCACCTTCTCAAGTAGGGTGATATTTCGGTCGCTACATCAAGCCAAAGGTATGAAATTCCATGAGCAGGAGCCCCAGGTGTCAAAGGTGGCTTTCCAACCACGCAGATTGTAGGCCAAGGCCTTGGGGGCTCGACTCAGGCAAGCATTTTGCTCTGCCAAAAGACTGCCGGGTGAAGAGAGTAGCTGAAGGAAGAGACTGCCAAGGTGATGACCTAGATGAAGCCACCAGGAGCTTGTCTTACGAATATTGGGAAGTCATATCTTGCAATACGCACCTCCAGAGACGTGCGCCCGTGGTCGAATGTGGCCAAGTGCACTGACAAGATGGGCAACGTCGAGATGAAGCAGTCGCGCACCCGACAACTCTTTTGCATCTATGGGACTGCATCCTGATGGGACAGTCCAATTTTACACATCAGGAACGATTCTCATCCGTGACTTCAGTGTTCGGACGATCAACAAGAGGGGGGGGGGGGGGGGGTATCGACCTCTTTTTCGCTGCAAATCTCGGTGCAAATGCTCCTGATACTGCGATGACCTGTGACAGAATATCCATTTTGTCTATTTCCGCATCGCCAATATCTGAGGGCGAGCTTTCTGAAATTGACTTGTCCGAGGGCGAAAAAGGCCGTTGAAAATGCGCCAAGATCAAATTCGTGCACAATAGGACCGCGATTGTAACGACGATGATCGATTTGGGTGGTAAGCACCCCTGTCTGTCCCGAGAGTCATTCTAGCCTCTTCCATGTCATTCAGTTTTCATGCAATTTCGCACTCCAAACTACGTAGACGTGGCTGAGCGCGGCGCATGTGAGAAGGTGTCCAGTGAAGTCTGTGCTATGCAAAAAAATCTGAGCGCCGCCACAGGTTCCACGAGAATGCGCCGTTCATTCGAGGTTGAGAAACAGTCTCGTACATTTCTGGCCGCAAAGGTTGGATCAACTGGGGCCCGGGCCGCCTGATGCAAATAGCGAGCAGTGCAACTGCACGGCCTCATGCGGGCAATTCCGCCGCCGTTGGAATGCCTGTTCAAGGCCTGCATGCGGCTCCGCGCTGATCGGCACATTACTACATAGTACGTATCAGAATCCGGATGCGTTGTAAGCACTCGAGTGCTATCAATCTCAAGTCTCTTCCTCCAGTGCCTCGCGGGGAACTGGCCCGTCCTTCTCGCCTCGCTTCGCGCGAGCTAGTATTCCGCTTTCGCAGCAGCGAGTTACGTGAAACGACCGTGTTTGCTGGACTACGATGATTATGAATGCGACATGTATTATGGACTGACTGCACGCTACAGGCCACAAATGTACGATAGGCCAAGCCAGCCATTCGTCTGGAGTAAGATGGGTTGGGTAGCAATCACATGTGCATCTTTCCTTTTTCCATTCCTCTTCTGCCGCTCATCAGCTCATCAAACTGTGACATCTGGATGTGATGTTACTCGAGGTCTGTCCCATCTTGATTAAGTCGACGACAAGCTCCCGTGTCAGAGCAGCGCCCGCGTCCAGTTTGGGGTTCCACATAGAGTACGTAGCCTATTCATAGAGTTATTCTTTTACGAGGGTCCAAGGGTTGGAGGAGGTGGGTGAGGTGCGAGCAAGGGCCGAAACTCGACTGGCCGCTTCCCAGCATATCTCTGATAGTCAATCTTGGTCGTCCCAAAGCGCCAGCATTGGTTGAGCGTCATGGCACAGAAGAAGTTTGCTGATGGCGAGAGATGAGACAACATGGCTCGGACATTTGTACAGCATCGCTGCGACTGAATGCAAATCTTGGCTGACTTGGCAAGGGAGTTTTAGAGAGATTGAGAGAGATTGATGTGCAGCCTGAAGCTCCGATCGGCATCGACTTCTGTGATGACCAAAAATGGCCAGGCTTGAGACGCCTTGATTCAAGCGGCCAACGGGATTTTTTTCTTTTTTTTCCCTCTTTTTCAGTCACGGCATCGCTAGGGATGAAATGTCTTGTGACCGTGCCGATCTGCACCCAGTCAGGTACAAGGAAGCAACGGCACGGGCGGTCTTGTGTGAATGCGCATGGGCAAAAGAAAGCTTTTGGCGTGTTTTGGGAAGAATGGCATCCTTCCACTAGGCACCTAGTGCAATTCCTGTCGCTGCTGTCTCCACTCCACATGACCAAGTCACTACCAAGCCCGGCCACCTAGCTCAGCACCCAGCCGCAGCAACCTAGGCAACCCAGGCACCAGGGTGCGGGGCGCAGTCAGGGGAGGGGGGGCAGCGCGGGGCAACCTCTCCGTGGTCCCATGTGCCTATGTTCCTGTGTTCCCACGTTCCCCATGCGTTGCTCCGAGGTGCTTTCCCGTCTTGGCAATGTCCCAGACCGAGACTTTTCCTTCCGACATCACCAGCAGCAAACAGCACTTACAATTAATACCCTGATCCGCGCAACGAAACGACCAGAAAGACAACAAGATCAGAACGCACGGCTGCATAGCGACGACGAATAGCGACAACGACAACGAAGAGCAAAGGGCCGTCGTCATGGAGGACGAATTCTTACCCGTCAATACCTGGCAAGGTTGCGTCATGGTCTCGACCTCGCTTCTGCCGCACTCAAACGACGAAAAAACACGAATCTATCCGGAGAGAAACAGTCAGCAACAGCGCCTGCGAATAGACTCGACAACAAGCCAGCAGCATCATGGTCACGGTGCGCAGCAGTCATCCTTGGCAAGACGTCCACCTGTCCCGGACTATTGGAATCACGGGCCTCCCCGAGCAGCCAGAGCAGCTATACCATCAACCGACGTGACACCGCTCTACGCAGCTTGCTCACCTCGCTCGGCAGCCTTCAAGTATGAATCACCAACATGTCTCCACCCTGATAATTTGAATTAGAGACGCTGACTTTTGCGTCAGCGACTTTCCAATGCAGACTTGCAGTCCGACGGTGCCACGACTAGATGACGACATGTTCGACGTGATATCAACACCCGATTTGTACCCCTCTCTCTTCTCCCCGGTCGCCTCGACCATCTTTGAGAGACCATTTGTGTCTCTGAACGAGTGGGAGGACACGACCACAGGCGCCAGTCCTACATTACGGTCAACGGGTACCACTTCCGGGCCATCGACCCCTTTGCTGAGCCACAATGGCTTTGAGCTTGTTGACGACCGCCGACATGCACCGATATTCGACACGGACTACTTTCCTCTGCCAACCGTCGCACCTGAGCTCGACAACACATTCAAGAGGAGACGGTTAACACCTTCTTGGCATCGTTGAGCCATCGACGGCAACGCCAGACTGTGTGCACGAAGCTCTACTTTTACTTAAGGAAGGACCAAACCCCCCCCCTTCGAAAGAAACCGAAAAAAGAAAATTCGAAAGGGATGACTCGACCTACGACGGCCTGCTCCGTCTACCCAAAGCTCACCGGTGTGAGCTCTTGTGCTGAGCACAAAGGAGCTTCGACTCATGCTGCAGGACAGATGAGGGCGTCCATCAGTCAGAACGATTTCTGGCACATGAACTGAATCGACGGGGGTATGACTAAGTACACGACATGTACGGGTCAGGCTTTCTTGTGATGATTCGCAAGGAAGCGTGGCCTGTGGGAGAAAGCGGATGGGCATGGCCGAGTACCCAATTTCGGGCACAAGCGGAATTGCACCACTGAAACGCCTCTCTTTTTTGCCTCTTTTTTTTTCTTCTTCTTCTGCTTATTCCCCCTTTTTTATCTTTTGCCATTTTAGCGCCTCCATTCTCCCCATGATGGGAAGTGACAGTGGCGAGTGCTTGGCAACCTAGTCTTGCTGAAGTGTGGAGACGTGGAAGCGCTAATGCTTGGCGCATGCGCATTTGCCACAATTTGCTTTTTTTTTCCTCCCTTTTTTTCCTCTTTTTCCGTTGAACCCGCTTTTAGAGGCTTGGCCTGTCTCGCCGCGCAACGAGCATGAATGCTGATTTCTCATGTTCAGTCCCCTTGGTACCCGGTTTTCCTATGTGCACTCTCTGCTCTTTTTCTTTTTCTTTTTCTTTCTTCTTTATTCCCCGAGTTTACCAAATGATTCCCGACATTCGATGCGCGTCGCCACGTCATCGGTGTTCTTACAGCAAGTAGCTTGTTATCGTTGAGACTGTCGTTGATATATATACACATATATATAGGCTAGTATTATTAGGTACATGCAGTCTGTGTGGTTGGCAGGTGGGCTCTCTGCCGGCCCCATCATACATATACGAGCACCTTAAAGTATGGTCTCTTGGAACAAGAATTGCGCTGGAAAAGTGAAGTTGCGCGGATTATTCTGAGCAAGCACACCAAGCTCAGCCCTACTTCTCCGACGCAGGAGATGACGCCGACGGGTTGCGGTCCGTCAGGCACGCAATGAAGAGGCGCCTCGGTGGAGAAATGTATGACGACACCACTACCTCATGCTGAACTGTCAATATAATAATCCTGACGTGCACGCCGAATGTTCATGATGGCCGCTTTTTGGCAAAACTTGTTTCCGTGACCAATGTCTTCCGTATTATCGCTGCCATCAAGATCCATTTACCGTGTAAACCGCTCAGTAATCAACCCCACCGCCGCCGCTGCCGCCGCCGCCGCTCTCCAGCCAGGCAGATTCATCATGTCCAAGACGGGACCCGGGTCCGATTTTGAGCCTCGCCAGACAACGTCCGACGTCAAGCCGGATCCATCCAAGTCTCTCCCGCTGACGCCGGCGCGCCAAGCTCTGCTCGACGACATTCTCGGCCTCTACTCGTGCCACCCGACGCGCGCGCGCATCGAGCGCTACACCCCCGACTGCGTCTACGACGACCTGTTTGGTTACGCGGACAACCGGTACAAGGTCGCGGGCCAGTGGTTCGCCCTGCCCAAGCTCTTCAGCGCCAGCGAGAGCGCCGGGTACCAGGTGACGCGGAGCGACGACGAGGTGCTCCAATTCAAGAACGAGCAGAAGTGGACGTTTCGGCTCATCCCCAAGACCGTCTCGCTCCCCGGCCTTATCACGCTGACGCTGGATCCCGAGACGGTCCACAGCGAGTTCATCAGGGTCAAGTATCACAAGGACCAGGCCAGCGGGAGCGACTACAGCCACGAGGGTGTGGGCTTCACGCTGAAGAAGTGGCAGGCGGACCATGTAGCGGACTGGATGGGTGATGAGGATGTAAAGTATTTTGCAAAGGACAATGTGAGTCAAAAGAAGTAACTTTAGCCTTTTACTTTACGCGGGACGAGTACGTATGGATCAAATCAGTCGGCTTGCTCGGAAATAGCTGACACGAATGATAAAACTCCATTAATATTCATCTCCGTCTCACCTGTGACTCATGGCAGCGCGTCAAAATGCTAGTTCGATTGTGCAGCATCTTGATGCGTCGAGAAAATTGCGCGCACGTGCAGAAGTCGTAGGGGAGGGATTAAAGTAGCCGGGCTTTTGTGACGTGAGGGTTGATGCCACGATGCGACCGGACGGCAGGTCAAACTTGGGTGAAGAAGAAGAAGTAAAAAGTTGTACTCATGAGGAATTCTCAGTAGCTTTTTGTCCCAACGCCCTCGATTGATGGGAGTCGATCAACACGAGGATACTTGGCGGCGACGCATGAGGTTCTCTCAGCATTCGAAAAAAAACAGTGACTTTGCAGCGCGATCCCAGCGGCGGATCCCGTCTGGCCCAAATAACCGTTTTATACTTTGCTTTTCTTTCTTTTTTTTTTTCTTTTTTTTATCTTTTTATCTTTTCTTTTTTTGCATAGATGCAGATGAGACGAGGCCGCTGGGTCGGTTCACGTGAAGCAAAACCCCAGGGTAGGTTGGTCATAGAATGGCAGAATGATTAGGATATGCCTTAGCCCTGCGAGTTCCCTAAGAAAATCTGGACAAGTTGACCGCCAACACCAGAACAATGGCATTCGTGTAAAGATGGGAGATTCCAAACAGCTCGCTAACCCTTCGATGAGGGGGGCAACGAACACCGCCTACCTGAGCTGGGCCAAAGATGAGCATCCTCTGGAAGGCCTTGCCGGCGGCTAGAAAAGGCATTTTCATAATGAGCAAATTTGAAGCATTGAGAAAGAAAATGGCATGTCCTTCTGGCCCAGTACTAACTTGTGCAGGAAAATCTGAGAATTAAGGAAAATAAGGGAGCTGTATGTTTTGTTGTCTGCTCAATGAGGACAGATGATACATCTTGATACCAGGCCGACAGCCACGGCCAAGTTGGGGACTTGACACGAGCTATACAACCTTGGACAACGATGAATATACAGGGTCGTCTCACTGACACGTCAGAAGCTGAGGACATATGATGGTGATCAATTTCAACTTGGTGCTACCTGCCGGTACAGATTTTACCGTGCCCTCTCTGACACGCTACAAAACCACAAACCATGAGTGCCTTGATTTGATTTCCAGACAAGAATGAGCCGATAGTAGTAGACGCCTGAACGAAGTGAACTGTTCAAAAAAATTCCGCAACACAAAAGACTCAGAAAGGCAATTTTTTTTCTCCGAGCTTTCATTTGACGGTGAACCTATGCCAATCGAAGAGCACAAGATTGGGCAGCTTCACGTGCTGAGGATCAGCCAAGACTCTCACAATGCCTCCTTTGCATGGCTTCGATTCACTGCTATATGTAAGGGATGGGCTCACCTTGCTTCCGATCCCTGACTTGAATCAGAGTGTTAGCGCTTAGGTACTCACCTACCACCTTGCACGTTTGTACCCTGATATCATGGCACGGAATGATAGACGGAACCCGAAGAATCACAGAAGTGCATCTCCATATTACCAGACGCGAGCTTGAAAATGACGTTTGAAGGTGAGATCTGGCGTTTCAATACACAACGTCCAAGTCCTATAACCCAATTCTTTTCGACCCTTGACGTGGGTTCGTCAAGACTCCCGTGCGCGAACAAGGACGAGCCTCGTCTTGCATTTCCAAGGGACACATCGACACACGGAGATTTGCGCCGAGTAACTTCGTCTCCTCTCTGGGACGGCAAGTCTCACCGTGAGGTTGATCCCGATGATCCCGGGCAGGCTTGGATCGTGTTTGTCGCCCGGCGAAGCAAGGCTTGCGGCCGCTCGACCATCACGTACGTCTTCTTCACCAAAGGTAGGTCTTCCCCCTTGGACGATCTTAGCCGTTGATCGAAGCCTCTGCATGTAAAGCGTTCCCGAAGACTACATTGTACAGCCAAGACGGCTTGATCCCAGACACATGTGATATCGTCCAAATTTTCGACGATTTCGACCTGGGTATGAGTCCATGCTACCATTTGAACAGTATCTGGACCAAAGCGATCCGGAATTCACCGTATGAACTAGCTATGACTACTCGCGTGTTTCAAGCCCCTTGGGCGTTTTTGGACTATCTCGTGCCAGTAGCATAGTGCAGACGCTGAGTGTTGACTGCATCACCAATCTCTGAAAATTGCGGCTTAAGTGCTGGGGTTTCAAAACCCACGACAGCGATTTGCAAAGAGCTCGTCTTGACATACTTGACACAGCACGCGTATATCCATGTGGTTGCGATTCTGTCATTGGTTCTGATACAAACGCATGCACAGCCTGGGTACATGAATACAACGAGGAGGAGAGGCCTTCTATCCGCCATTTGCCAAAATAGCAAGGTGAACTGTTCACGCCATCCATTCACTTCCGGGCAGGATCTCTGTCAGAATCGTTGGCAGCGCCTGTTCGCGCACAACGAAGCCGATGAATTGATCCTGCCACTCCACGGAAACTCGAATCCGCAATGAAATAGGTGGAGCATGAAAATCCAAGGTGAGTTTCGTATCGTCTATTTCCGAGATCGATGAATCTCGGGCTTGTCTCATGCCAGTCTCCTGGCAAGTTGTGTTGAACATACGACATAGAGTGTAAAATGATATGGCCCAAGTACAGGCTCGTCGCCATCGATGCATGTCTCCTGAGTCGATAGACCGAACATCGACCCCATGACCCAGATGGACGCGAAGCTGTTGTGATACAAATACAGGGATCTACATGCATTCGCGTGGGTCGGGGAATTCGTCCCTCTTCCTCCCGCGCCTTTGTTCATCTCGCATATGTCTCGTCAATCATAGAGTGTTTTTGATGACTGGTGCAGGTGAACTGGGTGAAGATCTGCAGTGTGTGTTCGAAATCGCGTGCCCTCTTCTTGCTTGGCAGCGAATATCTTCGGCCTGAGTAGCGCGCGCGTCATGCCTGTTCGAAGAATTCATCGTCGTCTCTAGGCCACTCTACATCGAAGCGAACGTCTTCATCGTCGAGATCTGTGACGAAAGTGAACGCGACAATGCTGTTGTTCTTAAGTCCGCAGTTTGTTGGCGTTTTGATCTCATCCTCGCCTGCCTCGATCCTCCTCCAACCCCTTGTGGGGTCGTTCGGGACATTGAGGACGCCATATGCGATTTTGGGGTTCGAAGGGATCGACGTAGTTATGGGAGGGGCGACAGATGTGGTGAGCCCTGCCGGGTATCTATCTGTCAACAAGTCGACGAGCTCCTTTGAGACTTCGGCCATTCGGGCCTGCGCGTCGACGAAGAGGTAAATAGTGTGCACGCCGTGCTTGAAGCGAACAGAAATCTGATTTTCGTCCATCGTGTATGCCTTTACGACAGATCAAGCATGGCATACGTATTGGGAATAGCGGTGGGAACTTGTGAAGTCTCCGCTGACTTTGCGAACTGGGGTGGGGATCGAATGTAGGCGCGCCATCACGTGCATTGCCATGGCAGAAAAGGCTGGCCACTAAGTTAGGCACGTCTCATCCAGAGGACCCCTATCACTAATCTGCTCTTATCATCGACGGCTTGAAGTCATTTCTCTCGCGCACAGCCTCGACGTATTGTTTCTGGATCCAATCTCCAGATGGCAATGAGACTGGCAGCCCCACGCCACTACGCGCTGATAAGCAATTTGGTACGTTTCAGTCCTGTCGCAGATGATTCTTTGATAAGCCAAATCGAATGAGCCATGATAGTGAACGAGGCTCCGACCACAGGAGATAACCAAAACTGGCGCAGCGACGGACACAGTAGAGAGACTCTCAACCCAAGGCTCGCACCTCGTTTGGGCCCAGTGCTTGTCATGAATCGCCCGGCTGCCAATGATATGGCGACAGCCTCGAATACACTTCCATCCACATCTCAATCTCACAATCGCCATGGCAAGTTCCCGTCAGACCTGTATCCCCGACTGTCCATCTCGACGCCAGCGCGCATCATGCTGGGTTCCGTCTCATCAGGCGTCATAGGCTTCACGCTCGGAGCCGTGCAGGGCGGGCAGATGGCGCAGCTGCGATTCCGAGCAGAACATGCACACAAAATGCCCGATACTACAACGGGATGGTATTTCTATCACAAGTCCAAAAATTACCGTGCGATGCAAGGCGGGATCCGTGAAGGTTTTCGTATGGGAGCCAGAACCAGCTTTTGGAGCTTTGTCGCTCTGGGGTTGGAAAGCACAGTAGATCGATACCGTGGTAGCAGCGACATGTTTTCAACCACAGTAGCCACCCTCACGGTCGCAGGTGCTTTTTCACTATGGCGTAAGTACAGCTCCATGCCTGTCGTGTCCATCCAATTCCCGGCTGCTGCTTTCTGCAGACACAATATCTTCAGTTTCGGGCTGGCAGGTTTGACAACCGTCGTTGACTTGCCTGCGCACAATCGAGTTGGAGCATGACAAGATATTTACCAACTAGACGAACTCGGCTAGTGACGAGTGTCAAGCTCGAAGCGCAGAAAGCCAGATGGCCAATATTCCTTGTTGTTTCATTGATGTAGCTAATGATAGCCGACCATCGGCTGCGTGAAACAGATAGATTTTCGCTGTCGACTGCTGGCCGCACGGCAAAGTTCGGGATGGTCTTTGGGCTTGCGTACGGTGCACTACAAGACGTTGTTGGGTTGGTCCGTGGAAGACCGATAGGCTACATTGAGGCAATCCAAAGTCGGTATGGGTCAGCGATGGAGCGAAATCACACCGCCAATTAATTAAGGCCACGATAACCTGGCCTCAGCCAAGACGCCCTTGGCTGCAGGACTTGAAAGAATGTGCGAGAAGGGGGCAGGAAGCTTGTGATGTGCGCAAGGCCAAGCATGAGCTCAGTGGAGAAGATTTCTTGTACGTGTGCCCAGCTTCCGAGGCAAATTGTGACTGCCTACCCTGAGCATGATGACGAATCGTGTCATTGGGGCTTTTCAAGCGAGAAGCACAAGGCTGGGTCCGATTCTCGGCCACACCAGCCGGCAGTGGCTGGGTGCGGATCGTTTGGCCCGCCCCCACCTTGATGGGCTTGGAAAGTTCTCGTGACTCTGCAAAAACAAGGCACAAAATACGGGGTACTACTGGAATGATGATGTGCCACGTACATACCTGCAAGAGACAATGATGTCGTAGGTACGTGCTCCGTGTTTATTGGCGCGGATTTCTCTCGCGTGAAGTACTGCGCATGTGCACATACAATGTACATATGTATGTACATGTGAACGTACAGGAATAAACCGACGTGGTCGAGCAGAGAAAGGTTGCGTGCGACGGGCTCGCCTATCAGCGGTATCTGCTATCTGGTCGGAAGTCGGAATCTCGCTTCTCGATGGGCACGCACTATTGTACTTTGCTCCACATTTGATCGAATCGCTGGGGGGAGCCAAAAGTCCTTCTTCATCAGATCGGAAATGGCACGACACGGATGATACCCAAACGCATGTCGTGGTATCATGGACTGGAGAATCGAAATGAGAGGCTACCTGGACGGTAAAGTCCGGATCCACCAACCGATTATCGGAGACTCGAGGGAGGGCCTGTCGTTGCTACTTCAGGACGCACTACGTGCGTGCGTGCGTGCGTCTCTCCGTGCATGTTCGAATCGCCCCTTTACCTCCAGGCTGCGTTATCTCGAGGGTAATGGGTGGACGACGTTTGAACGGCTACCCTCGGACTTTACGAAAGCGGGAGGCAAAGGTCCACGTGACGCAGTTGCACCAGATTAGGTCTCGTGTCGCGCTTGTCAGGCCGAGGGGCTTGAGATGCTGAGTGGACCGGACGGCATGGGTCGGATCTTGGTGGGGACCATACCAGGGAGATAAAGGTTTTGTCATCTACTGTAAGCCCGGTCGTTGTCGTGTTAGTCCGTGTTTGGTGGGAGTCGAGCTGAGTCGCCACAGATTACGCGCACAAACATCATTATCGTGTCCCCTTCTCCCCCCCTCCTTCCGAGGAAAAAAAAAACGGTGACTCGTCACTCGAATTTAACGTCTTTTTTACGTTCTTTGGAAATTTTCGATGCTTTTGCACAACAAGTCGACTTCAGACAACCAGGAAGGAGTCCGCTGCCCGATACCCAAATTCGAGAAACATTGCCAATCCGCACTCCGCATTTGAGGGATCTTCCTCTTCATTCCACCCAAGGGACAGAAAGAAAAGGGTTTTGTCTCGCTGCTGACCAAGCCAATGCCATAAACCACAACGATTTACCCAGCTGTAGTTGCTTCGGACGCTTCTTGACCCTCCCTCTCTTCCATCCACACTCCTCAACGACGAGACGTCTTATCTCTAGCCACTCATACATCCAGTTATCTCCTCTCCTCGCCTTTGCTGCCTGAGTCGCGCTATCATCTCCGAGCAACCGAGTCTTGACCAACTTTCTCGCCGTTTCCGCGCCTCCAGGCCTTGTTCCGCGACTCATTTTAGCAAACTCTCCTACCTCACCTTCAATCATCTACCCACAAGAGATCAGAATCATCAACTTTGAAAACAACTTGCTGTCACTTGCCGTCACTTGTTGTCCTTTTGTCACCAATCAACACTAGACACCAGCTCTCCCAGCCATACCTGAACTGTTCCTGCGACTGAAGCAGAACCGCGATGCCACCTGCACCTTCTCCAGGGCTGTCCCTCATCCTTCGACAAGCTGTTTCTGTTCGATCGAGCACCAAATCAATCTCCTCTACTCATGCTCTCCTCACTTCCATCATGGCTGTCAACAGCCATGGCGGCATCGCCACCTGCGCCAGTGGTCGTCTCACCGCCTCGACACAGCGCCGCGGCATTCACTCTTCGGACCGCAAGTCCTCCACTGTTGTCGAGCTTCCTGGTGCTCCCCCCTCCTTGACCAACACAGAGCCCAGTCGTGCGCCACTCTCCGTCTTGCCTCTCAGCATGATTCTTCGCTCGTTGGCGACAACCATTGTGTCGTCGTCCCCAATTCTTCTGTCGCCTTCTTTGCGTTTCATGACCTTGCTGGCTCACAGCACTAGTCCCATCCTCAATCCAGACAAGAACCCCGTCCTACGCTTCTTTCTCAAGAAATCCTTTTATGCCCAGTTTTGTGCCGGTGAGAATGCCGCCGAGGTTCAAGCCACCGTCGACAGGTTGAAGAAGATCGGCTTCACCGGCGTCATTTTGAATTACGCTCGGGAAGTTGTGTTGAACAACAAGCAGCTGGGCGAGCTCGAGTCTGCGGCCGGAAAGGTGGTGCACGACGATATAGATGACGCGATTACCCCTTGGGCTGAGGGCACACTTCAAACTGTTCGTCTGACACCGCCCGGAGACTTCGTTGCTCTCAAGTGAGTATATTTCGCACCGCGTGGCCTCCTCCAGCGCCCCATCAAGAGTCAATGGACCTAACCAAGAACCTCAGGTTTACCGGCGCCGGGAGCTCAGCTCTTTATGAGCTCAAGCACCGCCTCCCAGCGAGCCCGTATCTTGCAAGTTGCATCGACTCCATTTGCCAGCTTGCCCATGAGCGTGGCGTCAGCCTTTTGTTTGACGCTGAGCAGGACTGCTTGCAAGACGGCATCGATGACTGGACCATGCATTACGCCAAGAAGTACAATGTCTCCACTGACCGTGTCACCATTTATGGCACGTACCAATCGTATAAGATCAAGACCCCGGCCGTATTGGCAAGTCACCTCACTCAAGCTAGGGAGCATGGCTTCGCCTTGGGCGTGAAACTCGTTCGAGGTGCCTATCTGGGTTCCGATCCCCGCGAATGCTTCCACCCGACCAAGGCAGACACGGACGCCTGTTTCGACGGCATTGCTGCCAGTGTGTTGACCCGACAGTGGAACGCAACTCTTCGCGGTCAGGGCGAATTTCCTGCTGTTCATCTGGTCCTCGCCAGTCACAATGCCGAATCTGTTCAGAAGGCCCGAGCCATCTGCGAGGCCGGCGGTGCTGTGTCCAGTGTTGCATTTGCCCAGCTTCAGGGTATGGCAGACGAAGTCAGTTGTGAGCTTGTCGAGGCCAACCGGTCACCTCGCGCCAGCTTAGCCTCGACTGCCCCAAAGATGCCCGTATACAAGTATGTGGTTTGGGGAACCACGGGAGAGTGCATGAAATATCTGCTGCGTCGAGCGCAAGAGAACAAAGATGCCATTCAGCGAACAAAGAGCGGCCGCGATGCCATGTGGGCCGAGGTTGTCCGCCGATTCATAAGCACCTTTCGCCTCGCTTAGACACCAAGCAACGGAACGATCCTGTCGCGTGGTTTGGAGGAAGCTGTTTGGATGACGATTCTTCATTTGTTTTACATAGCGTGCCTCGTGTTTTTTTAATGATATCCGGCGTTGTTCTTCCCATGCTTGTAACGGCCTCCACAGGCCAGACCAAGGAGCGCTAGTCGTCGAATGTGGTGGTAGGACAGCATGGTACAAACTGATTGAGGCAGCGTCAACAATGGCGAATAAGCATATCTCGATTGATGTCACACATCAAGTTCCTGCCATTCTCGCATGGCTGGACATGCCGTGAATTAAACTCCGCGCAGTGCGATCGAGCTTATTATCAGGGAATCTACTTCTGATTGCATCGTTTTTTCGTCTTCCATGGAATCCAGCCAGTCAAGACGATTTAGCTTGTAGTATTTTCGTAATTTGACATAGTCTGTAATGGCAACGAAATTGGTGTCTGTGACATCGAATGGGTGACCATTGATCACGGATGTCAAGTGGTCTTGAATGGCTTCTTGAGAGCAGGAGGACGTTGTCCCAGATGAATGAGTAACCTTGATGACGACGAGATTTCTTGTCGACGGAGAGATGCCGAATCGCTTGTAAGACTCGGAGATCTGGCACGTGTGGCTTCAGCATTGTTCCAAAATGTTTAAGTGTTCAAGATGTGGACGCTAACATTGTTGGATGCGTTCAAAGACACGACGATTTCGGAATGAACGTTTGATGTCCTTAGGTGATCACTTGAAGCGGCTATGATAGACTTGAAGATGGCAGAGAGTAGCTGACGACGGGATACCACCTTTTCGATGTCAGTTAAAAGAGGGTTTAGATGGAGACTTCACCAGCTCGCCCAGTGTAGCCCGTTCGTACGCGGCAGGCGGCAGAGGGCTAGTGGAGATACTGGCACATACCACAGACGCGTCTACAAAGGCGTATTCAAATTCTGGATTGCGATCGAGGAGTTGTTGTTGTAGAAATGCGGCATTCTGTACGTCTCGGTAGGCGGCGAGGAAGACCTTGAACGAGGGAGGGATATGTTCAATCGACACGATTTCTAGCGACATGGGTGCAGCTTGTGTGCGCGGGCCAAGAAAGGCTTGGCTCGCAAAGTCGGGCAGTGACCACCGCACAAAAAAAGCAAATTGGGTTCTGATTGGAGGGTAGAGTATTGAGATTTGACGATGACCATGTGAGATTGTAGCGAATTTTTGCAGTTCCGCCTTCTACCCCTAGATATTTTCATCAGCCGACCCCGCTCTTGTGACGACCCATTAGTCAACCAACTGTAGCTCTGCTTCATTGTGGGGCTCGCAAAAGAAAATTTTCACACAATAGATTGTGCGTTCCCCAGACTGATTGGCGGCCACAACACGATCAAATCTGGACATTCAGGTTCGCTTTGTAGCGCTGGATGCCTGATTGCGAACAATCTGCGACGCATTTTGTCAGGGAGCATATAGTAAATATAATCACTCGGTCAAATCTTTTTTCTGGTCTGCCTGAGATGAATGCGCCCAAGAGGAGCCCTTGCATCGAGCAACAAAGCGCTAGCTCGAACTCATCAAATGATTTAGCTCGCGTGGAGCGGGCAGTCTCTGATATCGAACGCACAGGGACCGGGATTTTGTTGAATTTTTCTCGACTTGTCTTTCTCCCCTCTCTTCCTAGAGTACAGTAGTACTCCGTACACATCGCGCGCAGCCACAGGCGGCTAATCCCGAAGTACTGTCACTTCTAGCGTTCCGACGGTTATATTGCGCTAGAGCTTTCCGGGGTGTCTTGACGCAAGACCCACTCAACCTGCGAGTTCAATCCTTGTACGACAAAAAAAGGAGCCTGTCATGGGTGTCCCGAGTTTTTCTACGGCTTTCATGACCCCTTCACCTGGTAGCAAGCAGTCCAGCGAAGCAAGCCAAGAAGATCGCCTGGCGCCACAAAAGTGCATTACGTAGCCATCAACTCGCCAATGCAGCCATAATACGGCAACTTTACGCTAAAATATATCTCTAATGATCAATGATTTGCGCTGCAAGACTTCCACGCTGTACGGCACAAATCATCGACAAGTCCAGAATCCATTACGCAAACAGACTGGCAAAGCTTTTGGGCAGGCACATCCTTCGAAATATTCGATCGCTCAAATTGTCGCGAGAATGGACTGACTACTCTGAACGGTTGTGCTGTGTCTAGACGGGTCTTGGAATGGGCATCTTTAAGCACATGTCTGACATGCTCCTGTGCCGTTCGGAAATGGATTTTGAAAGTACTTTTGAAACTCTGCGAAACGTGCAGAAGTATGTCTTACCCGATGGGCGAAATTGACCTGGCGCCGACTTGTGGTTTGAAGCTTGAACGGGCTGCTTTTCATCAGCCCACTACACTGCAGCGCTATTGCAGATACAAGTGCACCATATCAATAGCTTGCCATAAAGTGCATGACAGGACACGGTGTCAGCGACTGTCATGGGAAAATGAGTGTCGTTTTTTCTTGCTAAGTTTCCGAAGCGTTGGATTCGGTGGAACCACGGATATGGTCGACCATTACTCGAACTCGAACAGGGGCGAAAGCTCGTGCTTCTCCCTTCCCTAGGCAGCTGGGTAAATGTAGATATGTAGGGGTCATGGCGCACATTTACATGTGTATGTATCTCTGGAGGGGCAGAACACTTCAAAGTTCAAAAGCTGGTCTCGTGTCGTACTCATGATGACGCGGCTTGGTTGCAGCGTCGGTGTCTTTGCATCCAAGCTGGCTCTAGCAGGCTCGCTGGCCAGCCAGTGAGAAGCCCAACAACGTTCAATTTTGGGCCTCGCTAAGAAGTGATTTGCCTGTCTAATGTGGTCTTCTATACCCGTACCGGACAGGCCTGGTATCTCAATATGACAGCTTGGCCCTGGCGACTTCTGAGCTGCGATATGCAGGGGTTTCCCCTGCGACTACAACTCACTGATATTTGCCTCCTTTGTCTGCATGAAACTGGCCTTTCTTGGCTTTGTACACGGGACTGGCCACGGCACAGAGATGGGCTAAATGAGGGGAGATGAAAATTATTGAGGCATGAGGATTTTGATTACTGTCAACTATCTGGGGGCGTGTGCGGACCAGGACAGCGCAAACAAGACCGTGCCCTGGATACCTGAAATGTGAGGCTGATCCACCACATAAAAAAGAATTGCCCTGTGCCCTCTACAAATGTGGTCGGGCGGTCTAGATGTGTTGAAAAATCTTCTCGGCCACTTAAATTCCGCGCCGTCTAGCTATGATGAAGAAAGTCTAAACGAACGCTCTGCTGGTTACATCAGCCCTGTTGCCGTTGCCCTTTATGGGTCCAACCCTGTCGTGCATCATGGCTCCATGCACAAACCTTACCTGATGTCGTACATGCAAGGGATCAATAGTTGATTGACCCACTGGCCGCTACGAAGCGGGGACGAGGCGGCACAGATATAGTAGGCCGACCCAACACAGCACAATATCAGACCTTGTTCGACAACTCTAGGACCGATGACTTCACTTGAACTCTAGAACTACTTACTAGTGGGTGGTTTTGGAGATGCAATGACTACCTATTAGGTATCTCCCCACTAGCCAAGTAGTAGGTGGCCACAGTAGCTACTCCGTCCTCATCTGGGCTCCTTCTCTCCAAGCACCTTAGGCACCCACAGGCACCAGGCACCCACTCCGACTTGCCTTGCATCAAACCCACTAGCCAAGTAGTAGGTGCAATAGCTACTCCGTCCTCATCTGGGCTCCTTCTCTCCAAGTACCTTAGGCACCCACAGGCACCAGGCACCCACTCCGACTTGCCTTGCATAAAAAACGGCATCGGAGCCCATCCAATCTTGAAATGTACAGCAGCTCATATGGCCCGATGAATCGAATTTGACAGGCCGTCCTCTCTGATGGGACGCAACAGAGGTCTCCATCTCGACACTGCCATATCTGGTTAATGAACCACCTCCAACACCGACTGTTATCGATCCATGGATGTGGCAGGCTAAACACCCGCCTTTGACGTCTTTCTCGCCGCAAATCCAACTTCTCTACTCGTCGCCCAACTACATTCCTCAAACTCAAAAAAACCCATTCACCGCTGCTGCATGGCTCAAGGCTTCCCGAACGTGGCACTCGCTCTCCTACGCTAGTGACAACACGGCGCATGCATTGTCGGTTACACTCCCAGCATTCCCAGCACATCTTTACACTGCACTCTCTCATATTGCTCTGCCCCGGGCCCAATTGCCGCGCCACTGGCTCGCTGGGCTTTGTCGGCGGCGGTGCCCGTCCCGGCAGCCATCTTGCGATCGGACGATATGTCCGGTCGGCCAGCCAAACGCTCGGCTAACGATGATGGCGGCGTCGACGACAAAGGTCTAGTTGCTCAATGCCCGGGGCAAACTCGACCTGACTGCTCCCATCGAGAACGCTTCTCCGCCGTCGTTAAAAAAAACATGCAATCCTATTCCCGCACTGGCCAGGCCTGTGACAGGTGTAAAGTGAGGAAAATCAAATGTGATAAATCGCCTGAAGCCTGCTCTCAATGTGCAAACTCGCAACACAAATGCTACGTCACAGATCGAATCACCGGCCGCACGGAGCTTCGGGGCTACTTGCCGCATTTGGAACGCGAAGTTCACGACATGCAGTTGCACATACGTGATCTGAATCGGCTCTGTGCTGAAAGAGGCGTCGAGGTAAAGCCCTGGCAACCAAAGGTCCAGCTGTCTGAATTGGACGGCGAGGTAAACCAACAAACCGGGGACGTGAACGACCTGCCAGACGCCAACTCTCCGCAACAAATCCCAGAAGCCACCATGGATGCGGATGAGCCCAGTGATGGCTCAGGAACTCCGCCTTCGTCGGAACCTTGGAAACGATTCAGATCGCTTTGGATCAGGGACAAACCACAGCCAAAGTCTGCGTGCGGCGTTGCAACGTACAGCACTCGGGGAAAGTGGCAGCCTCGGCCGGAGCAAGCCTTGTGGGAATGGATTGGCGAAGAGGCACCCTTGAGTTCCCTGAAGGGCACATTGGCTCTGCTAGGAAAATTCTTTGAATCAGCTCCATTCGACACTCTCGATGGCAGCGAACCAGGGGCTGAGGTGGACTCTTCCGTATCCTTGGTTAACAAATCAGTGGAAGCTTTCTTGCGCTCGAGTATCGGCGACAATTCCAAATTCAAAGTCGATCTGCCCTCGCGCGAGAACGCAGCCGTGTATACCCAATGGTATTTCCACTCTGTCGCGCCTTCCATGCCCTTATTGCACAAACCAACCTTTCTCCAGCTGGTACGCATATTTTTTTTTTTTTTGACAATGTTGCAAGTTCGCCTGAAGGATTTCTTGTTGACTCGCCTCTAGTTGGCCAAGTTCTATGACGTAGCGGATTTCAAGCCCTCCGTACCAGAGCAGGTCATGGTCCACACGGTTTTCGCAACAATCTTGCTCCAAACCGCGATCCGACATGGTGAAAGACTGGAACGCAACGAATTCAACGACCTCTCAAGCAAACACTATCACTTCGCTCTGAGCAAACTACATGAGGTCCTCTCGTCACGGACATTCGAGGCATTCCAAGCCCTGGCTCTCCTCGCCTATCACACCAGGTATTTGCCGAAGCCTGGATGCGGTTCCTTCATGGCCAACATGGCCCTGCACAGAGCGCTTGAGTTGAACCTCCATCGCAACTGCAAAAGGCCTGGAGAACCTACGACTTTGCAAAACGAGCTCCGAAAACGAGCCTGGTGGTGCATGTTGTCCATAGTCGTTACCATGAATAGCAAGAGGGGCTATCCAATCCCAATTTCTGTCCAAGACTTTGATGTCAGATTGCCGGAGCCGATTCCTGACGAATTGCTGTCGGACCAAGGAGTTGACACATCAAGGACACTATCTTGCCCCTTTGAAGTGGCAATCTGCCAATTCAAGCTCCTGCCGACTGTCATGGAAATGCACACTCATGTCTGCAGCTTAAGAACAGACAAAGGCAACCACAAAGTCATCCTAGCGGCGCTGGAGAATCAAATGGAAGAATGGGAGGCGGAGCTTCCGGATTCAATGCGACCAAGTGCACCGCCAACGCAGCAGCAAGACTTAGTTGGTCCACTGCTGGTCCGTACCTTTGCGCTTGAACTTCGCCTCCAGATGAGACATCCCTGCCTGGCCATGATGAACGACAGAGACATGATTGCAGAGAACACTCGCATTTGCGAGGACGCCGCCCGAGAATACTTGCAGATCGTGGAGCGCCTCAACATGATGAAGGCACTGGACGTGACATGGTATCAATTGTCTGTCTACTGGCTTTCTATACTATCCCTGCTGGTTCCTCAATGGGTACGACGATCCGAGGTGACACCTGTAGAACTCACCAAATTGGAAGCCCAGATGGACCGATCGATGAATACTGTCGAGAGAATGGGTACGGTCCTTGGTAAGTCACAACGAGGATGGGTGTAATTTTCATATATTCTTACTCCGGAGCAGCAGCTGACTGCTTCTCCAGGTTGCGGCACCGAGATGACTTCTAAAATCGCCGCCATCATCAATCGAACCCTGGCCTGTATTAGGCATGCTATGCAGAACTCACAACAAGTGCAGTCACTTCACGGCCCAGCTGAAAGCAAACAGGAAACACAACAGGCGCTTCCGTCCTCTGCAGCACAGACGGCAGGGGAACAACAGGTGATGGGTCAGGCGCGCTCATTCAACGAGGTGAGCCGTCAACAGGCATCCATCTCACCGGCTGACGGAGGCGACCCTACGGGGCCGTTTTATACAACAAATGACGCTGCTGAGCCTTCACCTAGCAACTACGTGCCACTGGCATACGCGAACCACCATCCGCCGCCAGGGTCAAATCTGCCAGGATCGTTTTCAAACGACTCGTCAGCCATATATTTTTCCGCCTCATCGGCACCACAACATCATGCAGATCCAACACAGCTCCAGTACGGGCAGCCCCAGGGCCCCCATCAGCAGTCCGACATGTATTGGAGAAACGGTTGGCGAAACTGGGGCGCAGCAATCGCAAACGAGAGAGTGCGATTTGGTGCCGATTCATTGATGATGGCGGACATTGACAACCCGGGACGCGGCCCAGTGGCGGCGTCCATCGTGACGGAAAATGGTATGTCAAGTGCCGCCGGCGGCGAGTTGCCGGTGATGTCGCAGGCCGCCCCATGGGATTTTGAGGATATATGCGCAAGTGGAATGTCTTCAGCGCTTGAGCGGTAAAGTAATTGAGATCGGCGATGAGCAGCATTCTAACCACGGCCTGACCTGAAGGAGGAAGCTGTCCGGGGCGGCTTGAGCTTATGAACGAACGAGCGATTGCAGACAACTTGGCGCTAACAGCGACCGATCTTGCATCGTGTAATGATGTGATGCACGAGCGATTGAGTATATTCTTGACTCATAGCGAGCAAACATGTATTGTGTAATGATGTTACGCCAGAGCAACCGAGAATGCCTGTACTTTTGCTGATGGCGAGCAATCAATGATTACCTTCCTGGTAGACAGTACCTAGCAGGTGAATTTTCTCCACACCTACCTACAACCACCGCAGGTTCTCATGAAGTAGCCACTTGTTGGCTGAAAATTGTGGGGAAGATGCTCGTGACAATTGCGCAGGTACATACGCGCAAGGCGACTCTGCCCTACAGAATTTAGCCGTACTTGGCCCGCCGCCAAGAGATTCTCAAGCCTGCCAGCGCATTTGCCATCCATCCACTCTTTTCTGATCGGTTGACGAGCTTGTCAAACCTCGAACTCGCCTTGGCCCAGCACATGCTTCGAGACAGGTCAATATTTTCTGGCGCGTCCCAGTTGTCGCCCAATTTTCAGCCCACCTCGCCGCCAAGATGGGAAAACGAAATCGCAGCCGGCCGAACATTGAGGAAGTGCTGACCCGTCCTTGGTGCTACTACTGTACGGCTCCCGCCGCGACAATGAATCTGCAAGTGGCTGTTGGATGATTGGATACCAGTACTGATGGTGTGAGTCGACCAGGCGAGCGTGATTTTGAAGACTTGAAGCTTCTCATTTCTCATCAGAAGGCGAAGCATTTCAAATGCGATCGCTGCGGACGAAGGTTGAACACGGCTGGAGGTGAGTGGCTCCCTCGCTTTCCGTCAGCTATACATACAGCTTGTCTCGCCTCTTACTGCCGGGATCAAAGGTGGAGCTGATCATCTCTGGCGTCGCGTAGGTCTTTCTGTTCATCTCAACCAGGTGCACAAAGAAACTCTGAATCAGGTCGAAAATGCGCTACCAAACAGGCAAGGTCTCGAGGTCGAAATCTTTGGCATGGAAGGCATCCCGCAGGAGGCCTTAGATCAGCACCGCAACCGCATCATCCAGAACTTCTACCAAGCACAGGAAGACCGCCGCATTGCGACTGGGAACCCGGCCTCCGGAGAGGCTGTGCCAAAGAAGAAGATCAAAATCGAAACGACCGAAGAGTTGCTGAAGCGGCTGGCCGAATTTCGGGCCCGGAAGAAGGCGGGACTGCTCAATATTGGTTCAACGGAACCTGCGGTCCCTGGAACTGCGGCCCCAGGGGACTACGTACGTGAAGGACACGATGCCGCTGAATGTTGGAATGGAGATGACTGTCCTAACATGTGTGAATGCCAGGGCGATCAACAACCCGCCATTGCTCAGCCCGTTTACAACGGCCAACAGGTATACGGTTTCGGTTCGGCCGATTCTCTTCCCACGCGTCCCACGAGTGACCCCCCTGCCGCAAGCGGACTACCTCAAAGACCGCCGGGGGCTGGATTCTGGCCGCAGCAAGGCACCCCGAACGCGCATGGCGACGACATTGATCAATTAATACGCATGGCCGAGGCTGGTGTCAAACCAGCACAGCCTCAAGAAGCAGATCCAGGCGCTGGAGAGAAGAAGATCAAGAAGGAGAGGAAGGGAAGGATGATTTACGACGACATGGAATTCAGTCCAGAGGAGAGAATGGCCGGGCTATCGAGATACGCATTTGCACTATAGATGTCTGATCAGGCAGAGAAGCCAGCGGAGAGCCGCTAGACGTCGGAAGGCTTCGCACTGCCAAGATGCTGATGTCATTGCGCTGTCTGCTTTAGTCGTGGAGGCGCCCAGGCATGTACGAGTACATTTTCCATTTTCACAATTCTTGAGCGAAGACGTTGCCGTCATCATCTTGAAACAGAACAGGGTGCCTTTTCGCCCTCGGCAATGGTGGCCAACGCTGAGCCCATACTAGCAGCAATCCCGTCGGCTCGTGCGACCACCGGGCCGCCTCGAGATCAGACATAGCACGCCCCGAAACGCTCCTGCATCGATCCCATGATGGAACTTGTCCACCAGAGATTTGTCTCTTCAGGGAAATAGCTGCATATTTCAGTTGATCAATCAAGACATTTTTTTTCCTGTTGAGTTGTGTATGGCTTCCTCAGGATGGCCTCGTCCGAAACGCCTGTTCCCAGTTGCAGACGACACGACACGACATCTGTGAAGATGACGGTGACTGGGTACGCCCCGGGAGCTGACCTTCTCTGTAAGGCGACAATCTAATATCATGACGGATGACACGTTCCTGACACGTCTCTTGGCGCATCGAACCAGGGCGCCCAGGCAGGGCAGGCCAGTTCGGCTGCCTAGTTCCGCTACTACGTACAACGATGCAGCTTGTTGGAGAAACATGTGCCTGGTCTTTTTTTTTTAGAAATCCGATTCCTGCAATGAGGCCCAGTGGGCATGATACCGCTGTGGTGAGCGAACCATGTCGAGTCCTTGGGCCTGGGGCAAGGAAGCTGAACAGGAGGCACATATGAGTCAGAGAGCGCACCAACACGTGTTTCTAGTCCAAGGCACGACCGGACAGAACGTGGCAGCATACTGGATTCAGTAGACGATTCATTCTCGCAAAATGTGAATCAGCAGTTGCGAGATTCAGCATTTCCAGAACACAGCACAGCACAATCTCAAAACTAAAAAGTCAAATTGAACGCATTCCAGCTCACATCAACTACTTTTATGACGGGCCTGGAAGTTTTGACAAGGCCGTCTGCCACCCGGAACGTCTTGCAAACACGACTTTTTGAAGCTGAAAAGTTACAATTTCCTTTGGCAAGTGAAACCGTTCTTTCAGGCTCGGGCGTGGTGCTAACGAAGGAAAAAAAAAAGGTCTATGGAATCACACGACGCCAACGCAGGCGTAGTGGTAAGCCCATAGCAGCGAACAATCCGATTTTGCCCTGGGATTCCATTCCAAGAAGTCGCTCAACGAGATGTGCCGCTCGTTGGAGATTTCAAAGCAGTTCTGGCCTGGCTTCACGTAGTAGAAGTCTTTGCAACCTGAGACCATGCCAGGCTGGGGCGGGTATGGCGTTTGGACGGATTTTCTGCGAAGGGGAAGGTCAGTTGGCAAAAAAGTCGAGTTTTTTCTTCGTTTTGCTTATTCTCTGTATTTTTTGTTTTTTTTTTCCCCAATTCTTCGTGTGCATGCTGGAATCGAGAAAACTTACTCCGTGTGCGACTTGGGCTGTTGAAGCGTGGGCGTTTCTTGGCGGGACTCACGCTCAGCGACGGAGACGCACGCGTAGGCTCCCGCCAGTAATCTAGTGCAGCCTTCACCGACCTTTCTATTCCATTGGGCAAATTGATTGACAGAAATGTCGTACAAGCCAGCCAGTTTTGAGCAAGTATCTCCCCACTCGACCATGTGGAACGCATTACAATTGTCAACCATGCCTGGCTGGACCGGCCGGGGAGTAGTGACGGCATCTTTTTTTTTTCCTCGCTCAATTAGAATGATTGCTCTTCTGCCTTCTCTTGCTGTCGTGGGAACTACTTGGACGAGGTGAAACGGGTCGACTAACCTTTGGGAGCCTGCGTTGCAGACTTCTTTTTTGACATGTCTGTTTTCGTCCTGGGGGAGGCAGCTGGCACCTTTTTTTCGGACTGCATTTCAGGTTTCTTCTTTGACATGTCTATGTTTGTCCCATGGGAGGCATCTAGCGCCGCCTTCTTCTCGGGCTCAGGCTTTGGTGCGTTGTTGCATTCGATTGCAGGGTTGTGCTCGTGTTTGGCTTTTGCTGATTCCTCTGTCTTGGCTTCGCTTTCATCACTTTCGGTGTGGCTCTGATCATTCTTGGTCTGGCCTTCATTCTCGGGCACATATTCAGGCTTTTCAGGTCTCTCGACTGGGTTCTGAGGCAAGACTTTTGCTTTTGGCAGAGATTTTACTGGCCCTTTATGCTTGTGCGACTTTTGGTCTTCAGATAGGTCTTTTGTTGGCTTGTAGTCTTGAGTGGGAATCTCATTTTCCTCCATTGGCGTCTCTTCTTGCGCCGGGTTATTAATCTTTGGCGCGTCTGGTTCCGGCTTGCTGTGCTCGGTTGGCGTATCGTCTTTGACTGAGACTTTTCCTGAGTCGCTCCGCTGGGCCGCGTACTTGTCGACACAGTACGTTTGGCCAACTTGCAAGTCGTCGCAATTGCCAGCTGCGAGGCCATTCTGCGCGACATTAGGTCCAAGATTCCAGAGGCAAGTTGTTTGGGCCGGCCTACCAGTATAGTGAACTCTTCCATGGACAAGTCCCATTGGGGCAAGATCTCGTCACAAGTCCACTTGCCATCGTACAGCAGGTCCCAGAGACACCTACGTCCCACGATTGTGCTTCGGCGATGAGGTGGACTTGGCTGCCGTGCATCGTCCAGGGCGAAACTTGTTGCGACTAGCAACGAAAACAAAAAAATCGAGAGCATTTCTTTTTTTGTTTCCTTTCTGCCCCGAATGAATCAATCTTGAAGTAAAAGGACTTGATGTCTATAAAGCCTTACCCGCGATGGTTTTCAAGCCCAGAGATTGTGTATAGAGCTTGCAGACAGGGCCAAACTGCCCTCCCATGCATCACGTCGTTGGGACGTGGCATGCATGATGTCCCAAGCCGATTTTAGTCGTATTATTCATCAATCGGCCCGTTGGATCAAACTGTTTGTCATCGCAAACATGTTTCGGTGGCTGGGGAAATGATGCTGGAGATTAATAGCATCAGTCGGTTCACACACACGAGTCAGCACCTGAGGATATTACTCCACCTGCCAGATGTCAACCAGGGAAAGCACACAATTGGCTGAGCCAATCGAATACAATGAGCAGCTGAGACTTCAATACGATCACTTGATTGGTTGTTCGAGCGAAACGTGTATTTCCACCGCGAGGTTTCCCCTGAAAGCTGTGCTTGAAAAAAAACCTACTGCCGAGTACCTGAGGGTCTCGACTCGACGGGCGTTTTTTCATTGCCAAGTACAGTAGGGGGACAACGTTGTATCCGGTAGACATGTAACGCTCCGACGAGACTCCTCTCTATCTCCCTTACGTCGCCTCCCGCGTGCGTCTCTCGAAGGTGACCTGGCTATAGTCTCTTGTCCAAAACAGCTGTTCAGTCGTCATTGTGGACGATTCGTGTCTTCACATCACCAGACCCCTCAATGCTCTCTCTTATTTTATTTTATCCTCCTTATACCTTTCATGTATCAATTTTCCCACATGATCCACCGATTCTGCTGGCATGGAGACCTTACACACGATCAAGTGTCAGCCAGCTTTTGGAAGCTTGACGGGATTGGGTCAAAGCGTGGGCATGCCATGAGTGGAAACTTGAAACTTCAGAGTGAATAAATGCTCCCGTATTGAACTTCTGTGTAATACGGGTGTTACCTGTGATGAAAATTGAAGCAATTTCCTTGTCGAGGGAAGGGAATTCATGCTCTAGTTCGGCATAGCAGTCTCCTGGGGACACCGACTGCCAAATACGGATTTCTTACCCTGCGAGTATCTACCGATTCATTCCCAGCATCAAAATGCGATTCTTTCTCGCCACGACCCTCATCGTTCTTACATTCCGAGGTGTGCATCCTGTGGCCGCAAGCATCAAGGGCCTCAATTTGGGTTGCGGCGCTCTTGGCGTCATGAGAGTCAATCAAGACACGCTTCCCTTGGGCGTTGACGCCGCCAAGGTCCGCAAGTGCTTGGGACATCCCGAGAGTGTCTTGCAAGCAGAAACGAGGAATCAAGTAGCAGAAAATGACTGTTGGGAGGACGGACGGTATGGATGCAGCCAAAATGGTTACTGCTGGAGACAGTGCGGTGCGAGGGGAGAATGGTGTTTCAGCGCTTCCGAAAAGGGCTTTGGTGCTTGGGTTCGATGCTCGGGGTGGAAGCAATGTCACATGAACATGACTTGCGGCCAAGGCGACTGCAAAGGTTGCGGATGCAGCTGTCAGAGGTTATGAACGGGCCCATCACACAACACTCCATGGATGACAACTTCTGGACAGCGTGACGAGGCGCGAAATGCCATGTCCGTGCTGGTCGAAATTAAGTATCTATTTTGCCGAAAAGCCATTTCTGTGCATACAAGTCTCAAGATTTTGGCACGTCTAAAGAACTTTTGACGCGCCTTGCAATAATCTGGAGAATCCCAGGCCAACCTCCGTCATGGCAGGCGATATTGTCTCTTGCATTTCCATGGCTTCCACAGAATCCGCGCTCAAAGCGGCCAGTTCAGCCGCGTCAGCCGCCTCGCCCACGCCAGGAATAAAGTTTAGCAACACAACGGCAGGCAGCGACACCAAGACCCAAGGATGATTCGTGGCGAATCCCTTCATTGACTCCCAGACACTATCAGAATGCGGGGTTCCGACCTGGCTGCCGGCCTTTGCCGCTTTCGAGGCCTCACTTGTGATGATGGTGTCGGCTCGAAACAAAGGGAAGCTTCCTGACCACCCGACTGCCTCTCCGTGATGATCCATAAACGTCTTCAAATCATCCGCTGATTTTGTTACCTGCTGCTGGACCTCGATGGAGGCGTGGTATTGGTCGAACCGGTGATCATAGTCTGCGTTCCAGCTGAAAAGGGTCAGGCTGCCTCGAGGTGCCTCCTGATTTGAATTGAAAATGGTGACGCTGTCCTGAAACGCTTTCAAGAATGCTTGCTCCAGTTCGGCCTGCTCGTCGGGATCCCACCTTCGCGTTCTTGTCTCGTAGTCTTCCGGGAGCCGTCTCCAGCCAATTATCTGATCCGATCGGATTCCTCCAACAATGGCAACGCGGGTTCCCCAGCTCACCATGTTAGGGGTGGCGCGAACGGCATAGACGACACCAGAATGACCCTTTGTCTCCCGAGAGGCCAGGTCGGCGGCGTGTTTTGCTGCAGGGCCAAACATGGTAAAGGCCTTGAGGAGATACGAATCCCAGCCCTTTCCGCTCTCTTTGCCTCTTACTCGCGGCAGGAACCCGCCTTGTTTCTTGACCTCTTCGGGCCAGAGAAAATCGCCATAGAAGACAATGCTCACGGGCTGCGCCGCCTTTGGCTTCTTTTGCGTCTTATTAAAGCTCCTATGTTGCGTTACCAAGAGAACTCTCAAGCAATAATCCTTGTTCGTCGCTAATCTGGAAACTTTGGAGAGGTAATTGGTCTGCGAAGCTTCGTAAGACATGACCCTCCTAAGAATAATTTTGCAATCGAGCAGGTTGAAATTTCCATCGCGCAGGCGTTGTGACTCAAAGTTTGACAATGCAGAAGCAGGACCTGCTGCTCTTGCCTTCGAGGTCTCGTTAAGCTTTTCGAAATTTTCCAGAAGCATCATTCTGGCTTGCGTGTAAAGCTGAGCGCATTCAATGATGTTGTCTGCTTTGTTCTCATCAATATCTCGATTCTGACCATACTGTGCGGCAGCAAGGATACGTACCCTCCTGGGCGTTCGTAAGATTTGCCTCCAAGTCTCGTCTTTGGGTAGTTGGCGGCCTTCCGTCTCTGGTCCAGTGAGAGCATCCAGCCCGATCTCTCTGCTCGGTCCAGCTTCGTGGCGGTATGTTTGGGATAGCAAGGTTCTGACGTGAGGCGGCGCGCAGGCTGAGATCAGTAGCGGCAACCCGGACGGCCAGGGCAGCTTCGTACTCTTGTCATCAGCAACTCGATAACTCACTTCTCTGTTTCTCTCTCCATCCTCCTGCGCAGAGAGGAAAAGGGGATGTATAGGAGAGAATGGAGCTGCTTCTTACCCTCGCCACCCCTCGATGCCGGTGTCAGCATCTCTGCGAAATCGGTTCCTGGAATATCAAAGTTTGCTTCGGGATAGCGTGCAAAGACGAATGGGAAGTAGCCTAGTAGGGCATGCCTGTGCGGTTGGCTATTGATCCAGTATGCGGCTGCATCGACAATCTCGCCCAGACGAAATCCGCCCTCTTCCCGGTCGGAATTCCCGTCTCTAAGAATATTTGGAAAAGTATTGTCGAAACCTGGAGTGCCCCATGCTATGTTGGTGACTTGGTAGAGGTCAATCTTTGTGGGGTTCTCGAAAAGATTCTTCGCGTAATCACGATTTATTTGCCACTGGGCGCCCGTACGGTTACGCCTGAATCTGCGGACTTGGTGCCAGGGAATGCCACCCAGGGCAAAACATTCCGACTGCCAGTCACCAAAATGGATCATATTCTGTGTCGCGCGAATCTCAAACAACCAAGAAGCAGCATCGGGTCCATAGATACTTTCGGCCGAAGATAATCTTCTTATCACCTGGACATATGCAGTTCGAAAGCGTCGATCCTGACTTTGATACCGGGGGATAATCTCCAAGCCAACTCCGAAGGGGGCGACGAGATAATGGCGAGCCAAGATGTACGCAAGGTCATCGTTTTCCCAGCCCTCACCCCAGGCCCGGAATCCTCCCATCCGCCTGATACTGCGTGGAGAGTGCAATTCTCCCCGATAGACGTACTCGGCGTGAGGCACGAGTCGGGCAGGTCGCACACCGTTAGTCGGATCATCAAGCAATCCCATGTGGCTGGAGTCGGCCTCCAAGGTTTCAACCCGTGGATTCCGATCTCGTCCGTGGTCCTTCGAGCCGGGAGTGTCCGCATTCATGGCGCTGGCAAAGGTAGTATAACTATCCAGCCATAACAGCGGAAGAAAGACGGCTGGAGCCAGAGTCATGCACCAACGCATCCTTGTGGAAAGAAACTAAAAAGTACTGTTCAATCGGGCGAATACGGGTATACTCATAGACGACGTGGCGGATTGCACAAAGCCCTCGCTCAAACAGATGTCGTAGACTACATGGTTTTTGGTTTAAATTTATCTCTCCAAAACTGTCGCAGAAGCTCCAAACCGAGACAGAAAAAAAAAAGACCAGGAAGCAGGTTCTATAATGATCCCTGTTATAACGAAGAATATGCGATGGGGTTCAACACCCTGCTGGGAATGGGTCATCAATCAAGATCCGCCAGTTGAGCCGTGGCGGTGAATTGCGAATAGACGCGATAGACATCATGAGACATTGCATTGCCGCTGACATCCAAGCTGCTTGCGAAACGTCCATGTTCCATCAACATATGCAGCAACAAAACAGTCGGTCAGCTAGCAAGTATGGTGCTTATTGAGATGAGACGCACAGGAATCATCTCCAGACTGATGTTGCGAAACATGGAGCGTTGACGATCAGACGATGTCGTGGCCAGTGCAGGAAGAAACATGCGGACGAGAGACCTACCCCGCTGAAAAGCTTTCAGAGCTTCCCTCCGAGGAGTCGCGGCGGGTGATTGCCCAAGGCAAAGATTTGAAGCGGAAAGATGAAGAAAAGCTGATGCGTATATGGCTTCAGAGCCGAGTAACTGGCGCGGATTTGCGGCTGCTCAATTCAATTTCTCCCGCCGTGGAACGACAACGGTCGGACACTATAAGGTACTTGCCGTTGGGTAAAGTAGCCGAGAGTTATCCGCGGCATGTCGAAGATTTTTTAAAGACGTCTTCTCTTTGCAAATGCGATTGTTTCCCCGGCCAAGGGAGCTTTTCCGTTGCGATGAGTATCGAGGAACGGGAGGGATACAGCACTGAGAGTTGCGGTGTTTGGATTGCGTGGATTGGACTGAGTGATGCACGCAGGGGGTGGTAATTTAGTCCCCCAAATCAGAAAGGAGATTCAGTTGCTTACGAATCGCACGACTCATGCTGGTGCACAAACAAGCTGTATTTTCGGGGAACGGGGTTGGAGACTGGGTTGACAAGCCATGCCAGAATCTTTGTTGTCGATGTGCAGAATTTTCGGCGATTTCTGGATCGTGGCTTCTATGTTCTTGCATGCCGACCCCATTGTAAAATAAAAAACGTTTAAAGAGAGAGAAAAGTGGTCCTGATGGCACGTTGCTGGTCGCTTGTTTCCGCTACAGCGACAGGCTTCCGGGATCGTCCAGGATGCTGAAATTATGTACAATTCGTTCCGTCGGCTGACACTACCCTGAGACTAACGAGGCGCGTCTCCGAGGCGTCTCAGAATCTACTGAATGCAGTCATAAGCGATAAAGGCTTGCTGAATCATTGAAAGAACTTGGAAATCGAAATGAATCGACAGCTGCTTCTGCTCATCTTTCCCGACCGCTGGCAGGCTACAAGTGCAGGTCGAGGAAACGGGAACCACGTTGGTTGAATCCGAAAGAGCGTGTGTCAAGGGCCTCTTGACTAGTGGCAGGCTGAATCGTCGATCGAGCGAATGCTATAGGCTTTGAAGTGTTACGTCCGGTTCTATCAATCGGCTGGCTATGTAGTCGGCGTTTCGCAGATCGTTGCCTTCTGCTCTGGCAGCCGCAGCAGCAGGACACATTTCGACGCCTGCCTGGAGGTGTCGATTGATTAATCGGCTCTTGGCAATCTCTCTGGGAACTTCGATGTACCACCTTTGCGAGTTTCATTGCCGTCAGCCACGTTCAGGTTTCCGGGCCTCCGCTCATTGACGCACTTGTCATCAGCCATCTCTGCGATCCGATTCCACGGTTCGTCATTCAGAAGGACATAGTTTCCTTCGAGAATCACAACTTTCGTGCTGGCCGTCACGGTGATTTGCCCCTGAACAGGATCCTGTATCGCATGGTCAAATCCCGGCAAAGCGATGCTTTCCGCCATAGGGCTAAGAGGGGTGGTCCGGAGCTTCTCGACAGTCTTGAGAAATCCGTCCACGTCAAAGGTGAACGGCGCTCCTCGACGCGCGAAAGCTTCAGCAGGGCTGTCATGGGCTGCGAGGAAGGATTTCGGATGATGGAAGCCATCCTGGGACGCTCAAATACACCAATCAGTCAGAGCGACTTTGCTCGGATTGCCGTCAAGGCAGCCTCTCACCATTGGCACAACGACGATATCGTCGATCCCGGCTTGTTTGGCGCCAAGCAGGAGCCGAGCGCACAGCGTCGACTTGCCCGAGCCAGGTCCTCCAGCCAGAGCTATGAGCACTCGTTGGTCGGCGCGTGAACACGCTCGAATATGAGCGATTCGTTGTAGTAGCTGTCGGGTTTGCTCATCCCGCGGAGTCGTGATCAAAGAAGGCTGCATGACGTGTAGGTGTGGCGAAAAGACGACGGATCTGCAATGTTACGATCCGTGTGGGACGAGTAGAGAGAGGGACATTCTATCTTTTACGTTTTGCTATGCTCGCTTCCCATTTCATCCAACAACAGTGTCTCGAGACATGGCGCATGCATCGGCGCAGCGTCCCCCGAGGTCGAAGTGTTGCCACTAGCACACGGGCGTTAAGCGGCTGCCAATCGAACGTCAATGATCAAGCTTTTACCCGACTGCAGGTGTCGCCTCTCGTGTCGCCTCTCGTGTCGCGAGCCTAATTTGTCCTGTCCGACAGAAACCCCGCATCGGCGCACACGCAGCCGAGAATGCCAGTCGTTCGCACCGTGCGGCGCAATGCGGCAGACAAGGCCTGTGTCGAATGCCAAAGACGGAAGACGAAGTGCGTGGTGAACGCGGGGAGAACGTCTTGCTCCTTTTGCAGCCGAGCCGGAAGGGATTGCATCTTTGAGCACCCGCAGCAGCGGACGCCTCTCACGCGACAGAACCTCGAACAAGCCGAAGCGCGCTGCAGACAACTCGAGCAGCTGCTCCAAGCACGCCAGGTTGACAGCGACCTAGGGCGTCCGAGCAGCAATGACTGTCGGGCGCCGACGCCAGCAGGGCGCCTCGGCTCTGGCGCCAGCGACTCTGTGGACCGCATCGTCGACTACGAATGGAACGAGGCGCCGGACCCGAATGCGAAAGGCGAATTGTCCGACGGCGAACAGGCAACGGATGGCATGGCGGCGCTCATGAGCAAAAAGCAGGGTTCTGGCTATTTGGGTACGTCTTGCATCTGACGTCAACAATCTTTGGTGGTCGATCGCTTCACTGTTTGGTTGCTTACTGACAGCTTGCTTGACTACAATCAGGCAAAAGCTCCGGGTACGAAATATTACAATCAGTATCCTCGCTTCTGCCCCCTTCCGCCGCCGCCACCACCGCCACTACTGCCACTGCCACTGCCACTGCCACTGCCCCTGCCAATGCCGCTGCCACTGCCACTGGCGACAGCGCTTTCCCCACCGCTACCACCACCACCACCGCTTTGCGTCGAACCGCAACGACGCATCGAGGGGCGCCAACCTCCAACCCCGGTCTCGTCGCCGACCATGCGCCTTACTCATCGGATTCGCTCTCGGTCTCTTTCATCCAGGAACAGCTGGTCACGGCATACTTTGCAAGGTACAACACATACTATCCCGTACTTCACGAGAAGACTTTCCGCGACCAGTGCGCCTCCAGAAGGTCGCTACCCCCCGCTTCTTCATGGCACATCACATACTACGCGGTCCTGGCCATGGGCGAATGGGTCTCGGGCAGTTTTTCTGAACATCACCCGTCGCTCTTCTTCGAAGCCGCACGGTCGCGACTGATGCCCGAGGTGCTCGAGTCGGGCAGTTTGAACAATGTACAGGCATTTCTTATATTGGGAAATTATCTCCAAAAGACCGATCGTCCCAACACAGGATACAACTACCTAGGCATGGCCTTGAGACTAGCCATGGGCTTGGGCCTGCATCATGAGCTGCCCGAAACTTCAGGCGCCAGCTTCTTTCAACGACATCGTCGTCGGATCTTGTTTTGGATACTTTACTGTTTCGACTGCTGGTTCAACATCACGACCGGAAGACCGGCTCTTCTGTCCGACACAAGCTTTGACGTACGCATGCCGCATAACGTGGATGAAGAAAAGGTCGATGGCTTGGACTCCGTGAGCGACGAACCTGGTCCAACCGTCTGTTCCCTGACAATCGCCCTCGCTCGCCTGACCAAGATTGCAAACAAGATCTACAGCGAGCTGATCTGCGCAAGCTCCTGCGCGGACGTGGATCATCGAACGACAGTCATGGAACAAATGATACAAAACTGGCAGTCGGCCATTCCCTCGTACCTGAAAAGCTCAGATGCTCCGTCTTGGTTTTTGGGCCCACGTCAGATCATCTTCTGGAAGGCATTCAACCTTCGAATCCTGCTGTTGCTTTCTAGCCAGAGACATCAAGCGGACGAGTTTGAAAAGCTGGCGATTGGTTCGCGATGTCAAGCCGTGGCTGCCACCGCCATCGCCGACATTGCAGCCTTTTGTGAGCGGCGTCCGGACCATCTGCATTGTGGTTTGGCCTGGTATGCGGTCTACTTCATAATCCAAGCAATGCTCTCGTTCACCTCGCAATGTGTCTACCGACGGCGCATTGGCCACGAAGTTGGCAAGGAGGAGGCATTACACTTGGAAAATATCGCTACACAGGTGATCCGCTGTACCGAAGCTTTACAGGAAAAGAATTCGGCGGCGGCCCGAGCCTACCGGATCGCTCATCGGCTGCGAGATGTGGTGAGACAAACCAGCGCCGACAGAGTGACCACGGCTCCTGCCGTGCAGATCGGCGCAGCATCGCGCTGGCAATATGGACCTTCGTCGAGCGGCAACCAGCTTGACTCTAATAAACAAGAAACACAGGGGCTTCAAGATATGCCCGCGGATCCCAATTCGACTTTTGAATGGGACCACGCACTTCCGAACCTCGTCCTGTCTGAGTGGGGGAACGCGGCTGACCCTTCGCTGCATACCTTGTTCGATAACTTGGATGAATTCGGGACTGGTGAACTCTTCAATGGTGTTGACTCTTTGTGATTGATGAGCGTCCTGCAATGTATGATTCGCGATGATCAAGGCATTTAGATGTCTTGTCTCGATTGAGACTGCTTCGAAATCCGCCTGATCCTGAGTGGTTGCGATAAGACAGCCATGATGAACCGTGCTGAGGCGTGAACCGTGCTGAAGCGTTAGCCGCCTGCAATGCTTCTCCTGTGCTCTGCACCGTTGCCTGCTATTGGCACCTTTGGGACCAATCCAGTCCAGGTCTTCCAGTGCGTTGGGCCTAGTGCTCAGTGCTGCCAACAGGGACCAGGAAAAGGCTGGCCCCGCCCACGGTTGGCGGAGACCGAGGCCCGGGCATCTGCATCATTGATTGATGTCAACTGACTTGATGTTTCGGCCCAGAGTCTGCCGATTCACCTTTGCACCGCCGACATGTACACTACAAAACGCCGCCGGCCACCAGGGAAAATAAAAAAAACAACGTTAATCAGGCAGCGTCAGCAATTTTATCACGCACAGGTGGTCTCCCAATTGACTGGCATCTCGGAACCATACCCATCATGTCCATGACTCTCGAAGACGCTGCGGCGGTGCGGACGCCAAGACCTGTGCCAAAAACGCCAGAAAGCGTATTCGCCCAGCTCCGAATGGACGGCAAGGTGGTAGCGATCACAGGCGGCGCGGATGGCATCGGGTTTGCCGCAGCCGAAGCGGTGGCAGAGGCGGGCGCCAATGTCGCCCTGTGGTACAACACGAACCAAGCAGCCCTGTTGAGGAGCAAGGAGCTGGAAGAGCGATTTGGTGTCAAATCCAGGGCGTATCAAGTCGAGGTTTCTGACTACAGTGCTGTGGAGCAGACAATCTCTCGAGTTGTCGCCGACTTTGGAAAGCTCGACGTATTCATCGCCAATGCCGGCATGGCCATTTCGAAGGCCATTACAGAGCAGACTGTCGACGAGTACAAGAAGCAGATGTCCGTCAATGGTGAGTTGCAGCGCAGATGAAGTCCTTCACCTTTGCGGCTGAGCTGACATTGTAGAAGTCGACGGAGTCTTTTACTGCGCAAAGTGTGCAGGTGTCATCTTCAAGCGACAAGGTTTTGGTAATTTAATCATCACCTCCAGCATCTCCGCCCACATCGTCAATGTCCCTGTGGATCAACCAGTAAGTACCAATCTGCCCGATGCGAGCCACGAGATACGCTAGTGCCAACCTTGGGGTTAGGTGTACAATTCGACCAAGGCGGCGGTCAATCATCTGGGGAAGAGCCTGGCGCGAGAATGGCGGGAGTTCGCCCGCGTCAACGTCGTGTCGCCTGGGTTCTTCGACACGAAAATGGGCGCTGCCCCGCGCGTGGTCAACGAAGCGTACCGGATGACGCCACTCGGTCGTCAAGGACACGTCAAGGAGATCAAGGGACTGTATCTGTATCTCGCGAGTGATGCTTCTTCGTATCAGACTGGCAGCGATGTTGTGATTGACGGAGGCTACATTCTCCCATAGATCCAGGTGGACCTCTGCGGGCCTTGCTGCTCTGTTGTTCCTTGTTTTCGCTTCATAAAAATATGTCTGCGGAAATTTAAGAAAGTTCAATCTTATATTTACCCATGTTCCGCGAAAAGTTTGACTGAAAGACTCTACTGCGTCCACCTGCCTCGTCAGAGAGAGAGCGTGTCGAGATTATCATATTATATCATTTGTTTCGCACACTTTTCGAGAGTGCCGAGAGAGCAGACAACCAATGAATGCAGATGACACTTCTTTTGACGATTCAATCTCATCTCGTCTCATTCGCCGTGAAACCTATATATCGGCTCGCGCACCTGTCACTTAGAAAACAAGTCCTCCACCGTCAACGACAATGTCAGCCCCGTTGATGTACGAGCCTGCACAACTTGCTAAAAGCACGACCGCGCCAGTGAGCTCCCTCGGTTGGCCCATACGACCAGATGGGTGTCGCTCCATCCAGATTGATCTCGTAGAGGCCAGACCACTTCCCTCGTTCAAGACGGTGTCCATGTATCCTGGGCTGATTGTGTTGACCCGGATCCCATACCTCGCCCATTCCGCAGCCAAGCAATTCTTGAGAGTGACCAGGCCAGCTTTGCTCACATTATAGGCAGCCTGTGGCTGCGGATAGTTGACTCGATGGGCGGATATGGAGGCGGTGAATGTGATTGAACCTCCCGTCCCTTGTCTCTGCATGACCCGAGCAACGTGCTGAGCACACAGGAACGAGCCAGTGGTGTTGACGTCAATGATCCGCCGCCACTGGGATGATTGAACGTCCAAGGCGTTTGCGCAGCCCACGATGCCGCTGAAACACAGCAAATGGTCAATGGTCCCTAGCTCGTCTGCGACCCTCTTCACAGCTTCTTCGACGACAGCCTCGTCCGTCACGTCCACCTGATTTGCGAAGATCTGTCGCCCGGGAAATCGCGCGCGCAAAATCTGTGTGGCTTTCTCATTCTCTTGCGTCCCTTTGTCGAACACAACTATCCCGGAAAGGCCGTGCTCAAGCAGCGCGTGGCATGCTTCCAGGCCAAGGGTGCCCGCCCCTCCCGTGACAATGGCATTTCCGGACACGGCGAACCTTTTCCGGGCACACTCGTCTGGGTCGGTATGGCTTGTTGACGAGGAAGGTTCGGTGGCGGTGCGGCACAGAACCATGTGCGGTATCGATCTTTCTGCCAACGACGCCCTTTGAGACTCGTGCCGAGCGGCGTCACTGCCATGACCGCTCGTCGACATTGTGAAGCGAATTAAAGAAGAGATTCACGATCAAAGAAAAAGCCGCTGACTCTTTTTTCAGGCTCTTGTCCCCTCTTCTTAAGTACAAAAATTGATAGGAAATCCCTCCACAGAGAATGGGAGAACGTTACACAAGTTCGTTATTTTGTGGTCGGATGGCCGTCGCCCGATGACGGTTGCTGGAGTACCGAGGAAATAGCAATCTAGCAAGCGTACACCTCCCTATCAAGATCTCGACACCAAACGTGACAGAAAGGTGCAGGTCTATGGCTCGTCCGAGGAAAAGAAGAGAAGAAAAGCAAGCAGTGGCTAACGCATCGGACCACAGTTGGCCGACCGAAGACGCAATCTGAATCTGAATACGTTGCGGGTCTTTCTCCTTGTGGCGCAAGGGGTAATGCGTCGGCTGCCAGCTCTCCGAGCACGAGAGCTTTCCGAAAGCAAAATGGCGCAGAAAAGAAATAAGAAGAATGCAAGCTCGTTGCAAGAGGCCACTGCGTTTTTTTTTCTTTCAGAATTCATGCTTGGCCTAAGTAAGCTGTTATGTCTCGCCAAGAGTACTCCGTAGGTTCTCACTGTTTATTATTTTATCGTCTGCGCGAAAAGCTGACCCGACGCCTCGGAAGAGCAACCTGTCCTGCCTCTTGGCCGGACCTGGGAAAGTTCGCTTCGAGGATCGTCCACAGCCGGTGGTGCAAGATGCGCACGACGTGCTTGTTCGCATTGCGTTTGTCGGCGTCTGCGGGAGCGATGTGAGCCCCTCTCCGTCTGCTTTCACCCTTGTCGCCTTGCCTGAATCCGCTGAGTCCGAGTCGTCAGGTGCATTTCTGGCAGCACGGAGGCGTCACTCGTCTGACATCAGAGGAGCACCCTCTGGTCATGGGTCACGAGGCATCAGGCGTCGTGAGTTCCATCGGCCCCGCAGTGACGAGAGTGCGACCTGGAGATCGGGTTTGCATCGAGCCTGGATTTCCTTGCCGGTTTTGCAGAAAGTGCAAATCGGGCAAGTATAATCTTTGTCCGAAAATGCGGTTTGCGGCAGATCCGCCGGACAACCACGGCACACTGTGCGAGATCTTCAAAGCCCCCGAGGACTTCGTTTACAAGATACCAGACTTCTTATCGCTGCAGGAGGCCGTTCTGGTGGAGCCTCTTAGTGTTGCCGTTCACGGAGTACGTTTGACCCAGCCAAACCCGGGGCAGACAGTGCTGGTGCAGGGATCTGGCACAATTGGTCTCCTAAGCGCCGCTGTCGCCAAGCAATTCGGATTCAAGGCTGTGTACATTGCAGATATCAACAAAGAAAAACTTGAATTTGCTCGGACTTTTGTTGACTGCACCACCTTTTGCTCGGATGCCAAAGCCACACCGCAACAAGAGGCGTTGCGGTTGGGACAAGAAGCTCAGCTAGGAGATGGTGTGGACGTCGTTCTAGAGTGCACAGGAATCGAGTCCTCGTCACACGTCGGTCTCCTCGCCATGACTGCGGGTGGAACATTTGTGCAAATCGGGCTGGGCAAGCCAGTGCAGGCTCTACCGCTAGGCGCCATGTGCGAGAAAGAGATTGTGGTCAAGACAGCATTTAGGTACGGTCCGGGGGACTATGAGATTGCTCTTGACCTACTTGCCACAAGGAAGATCTCTGTGAGCAGCTTGATCAGCAGCATAGTCCCGTTTACGGAAGCCGCCAAAGCATGGGAGCGAACACAACATGGCCAAGGTATCAAAAACCTTATCAAAGGAGTGAATACATAACACTTTAACTTTAATTACGCAGAATGAGCTGCTTTGCACTTGACATTTCTTGGCATCAAGTGCGATGATCACGAGCAGATCCCGAATCTGCGGCGTGAAATGTCGAGTGCTCATCATTTGCAGTTTCGTCAGAGGTGGTAGCGATGTCCCTCAGTCTAGATTGGAATGCGAAGTCCCTCCGTCAATGAGTGACATAACTGTTTGTTCAAGGGGCGCCGCCGTGGATGCGACCGAAGGTGCCGATTTCATCCGGCATAAGCAAGATTCAGGCGACAAGGTCAGATGATTTTGGAACAAGGGGATATTGTTCGCTGAAGGCCCTACTACTTACTTTACACAGGGCATTGCATAGGAGCTTTTAGGAGACTTTGACTTTTATCCCCTGAATTCTTGCTCGTTTTTTTACCTCTTGACTTTCCGCTTCTTTTTTTCACCTCATCATGCAGCGATTTGCTCTGCAGTTGTTCCGTCAGGCTGCCCCATCTCCACGCGGATTGCTTGCTAGCACTCCTCGTCCTTTGAGCGTCTCTGATTCCTCAGCGTATCCCGCTGTGCAGGTCCTCAGAGACTCCGACCATCGGTCTAATCAGAGTCAGAGTCAGAGCTACTGTCCCACTTCAAGGTGGAAAGTCAGTCTCGATTCCAAAACAAAGTCGCAGTCTCCAGGCTAGCTTACCCGTGGATGACTTTTATGATGAGACTTCCTCGAGTTTGTCTCGGGCAAAAACTTGGGCGATTTTGACTCAGAGTCTGAGCTGCCATCGTACTAAGAGATGTCCAGGTCAGAATTTGAACCATGAAAAGGCCCCTTGCTATCCAGCATCTCAACGCACCAAAGTACTTTGACTTTTGGGAGCTGCATTCTTCCAATCTCTGAACTTCTTCAAGATGTTCAGCTTGCCAAGAAGTGAAGTCGTCCGCGACAGCTCCGAGGCCGACGTAGAGCCAGATAGAGAAGAAGAGCTTCGGCCGCCACCATATGACTGGTCGGATGTCCGAGTCAGCGAGCACACGCGTGAGAAAAGTACAACGTGTAATCCTCTTCTAGTGTTGTTTCCCCCACCCCACCTTGGCTCGTACCTCTGCAGCAATCGATCTTGGAGGAGATCCGGCCCGAATTCGAGACGCTGCATTGCTGCTGACGCGTCTGCTGTCAAAAGGCTAAAAGTGGAGTTTAGAGGACATGCGCAGTTCAATCAGAGTTATCTCGAAACACATACTTTGCGATATATTAATTCCGCAGGAGTCCTTCCCCGTACTGCACTTGCTTGCCCCCGATCAGAATTCTCCTGAGTTCCGTCACGGTTAGCGTCTGCGTCCAACATCGCATATAGGGTTTCTTCAGCAGACGCACACGGCGAGGGGTATGTGTTTCTTCTGGAGGCGAGGGGCGATACTGGGCGATTCTTTGTCCCTCGCCTAACCCAATCTATGTTTGTATAATGTTGTTAGTATCTATGGAGCATATGGAGTAGGGGGCGTCATGAGCTAGACATACCCAGCGATGACTATACCTTTCCTTTGGAGATGAGGGTTGAGGTTGAGCAACCCCTCCACCTAGTTCAATCTGGTTTTGTATAAGGAAACTAGTGTTTGCTGGAGAGAAGATTTCCATCAACCACTTACCCAGCGATGGGAGAATTTCTCTTCGGGAGATCGAGGTCGTTGAGCAGCGTGTCTTCCTCTATTGAAACCCATCTAGTTTTATTACTGAAAGTCAGCCGTATTTAGACTTCATCAACGCCGTTGCTCTCGTTAACTGCGTACAAAGCGATCAGACAACTCCTCCTGTTTCCCGGAACCCAACCGAATAGGCCCTCTCTCAGGAGAAATTTCATTCTAGAGCATGACAAGATTAGCGCCCGCGTCGAGGAAAATCTCCTGGGACGCTTACCCTTTGATGAGGCAGTTTCGGAACCTGAGGCGGAGTAACGGCTATAAACCCTTTGCCCTTGACGAATTTGACCTGTGTTTGAGAACAAAAAGGAAGGAGAGAGGGAAGTTTAGCAACCGTCCTGACGTATTGTATGATTTTCGTCCATACCCATTCATGAGTCGGCTCATCAGACCAAATCCCTTGGTTTACTTCTTGTTTCCCAATCGATCTATATGAATCCTGTCTCTGCCCAGATCGTTAATAGAAGAGGCAGATGCTGGGGACGTGCTTTATCTTGCCATTCACCGCTGAAGATGAGACGTACTGCTTGAGAATGAATCTTCTTGAGCGGCAGCGGAGGAGGCATGTCTGCGTCAGGCTCCGACTATACATGATAAGGTCAGTGGCTTGGTTAAAATGCTTGCGATTTTTTGCCACTCTTGCAAGTTTGTACTTACGTGCGCCTGAGGGAATGGATTCTGACTATTCAGTCTCGATCGTCTTTTCGCGTCCTTGTTCACAGTCGCGTAATCGCCGTCTCCGTAGGTTAACCGAGGCTTAGGCCCTGGCACGCCTCCTCGTTGATTCGCCTGTTGGCTTCATGGGACCAATAGTTGATGAATGGTAAGCACAACGTGAATGTGCATCTACATAGAAGATGTGAAGCAGGGTACAATTTACATTTTCCGAGGGTTTTTTCTCACGAGATTTTCGGCGAGGAAGTTTTTCGTCACCGCTGTCGCCGCTGGTATCGGAATAAACGAGCTTTGTGTATTTGAGGCTGCGGTTTGGCCCGACGGCGCGGCCTTCGGGCGATGACGGTGACCCGGAGAGAGGCTTGGATTCAATTGACAGTGTGTTGGAATGGCCGATGAGATCATTGTCGATTGTTCGTTGAATCGAGCCGGTGTCGGGTCGCTGGTGGATGGCATTGGTCCATATTGCTTGCGTTGGTGACCGGTTCTTGTCACGCAGTGAAGAAGACTTTCGGGGCAAAGGGGGGGGTGATGATATTTGGCGAGGTCGGTACAGGTCAGAATGGGATTGGGGTGAGCCCTGGAGTGTCCTCGAGTCTCGCACCCGGGAATCCGTCTCGATTGAAATGGGTCCTTTCGACTGCAGGCTGAGCCTAGGGCTGTTCTTAGATCGCGGCGTTGATCTGTCCAGGGGCCGAACGGAGTGAGACCTAAGATAGGATGGAGTGAGGGTAGCCCCAGAATGACCGACGGGTAATCTTGGCGGGCTTTGCTGTTGGGATGTCCTAGTATTAGAGCCTAGCAGCGGTCTGACCCCGTGATTCCCAAATGCCAACAGTGACCATGGCGATGACGAAGGCGAAGACCTCGAAGGCCTAGGACTCCCTCGTTCGAAAAGTGGCGACCTGTTTGAGCGGGCAACGCCAAGATTGTGAGCATGCCCGAAGGGTTCTCTGCCTGATTGTCTATTGGGATACGCAGCCGAGGGAAAGAGCCATGCGAGGGCCAAGAGAAGCCATATGGCAGCATGTCGGCGAACGAGCATTCTATTCTACTTTTTCTCTTTCTTCTTTTCGAAAGGAAAAAAAAAAGGCCTTTCTCGTTAAGTCGTCTTTGTCGCACGAGATGTGAAAAAAAAAAGATTGGTCCAGAGAAAATGGGTGGATAAGTTTGCGAAACGGATATACAGGCTCCTTTGAGAGGCTTTGTGCAATTTAACGATTGGCCACTCGGACTGCAAAGTCGCCCCTCAAGAATGTCTTTTACTCTTTCCTTTCCTTCTTCGACATGAACTGATGATTGCAGTCTCATCTAAACGCGGTCTCTAGCGATTTGTGATCCTCATGGACTCACAATCAGGTCATGATACATCAGCCCATTCGTCCCAAGCTAGCTGGTCCGACACCACTACACCCCTCACGAAAGCGAACCGACATGAAGGCAGTGAGTAGGACCAATGGTATTGGTGTCGACCTATGGCCCCGCGGCACGGTCAATTCGCCAATACGATTGCGCTTTGTGGACCTGCACTCAGCATGGAACGATAACATAATGGGACGTTCGGCGTATCCGTCTGGTTAAGGGCATGGTGCAATTAAAGATGCTCCGCTTTGGGCTCAATGCGATGACCACATATATGCGGCATATAGCATCGTTGACTAGGATTTATTGGTGCAGTCCTAAGCGTGATCTTCCTTACCGTTCTTTTTCTTTGTTTTTGTCATTTCAGGTATGGATCATCTTTCTTGGCGCCAAACAATTTGAAGTTACCGCTCTGTCCCACGTGCTCAAACGCCAGACGTCTTGGCCCAAGCTGACAGAGCGCGGAGAACAAAACTCACTACTTATCTTGACCGACATACTTTGCGATGGAATGCCTCCCTGTCTATCAAGCAAAACGAGGGTATTGCGTCTGTCTATTTCATAGTGATATTATTTGCCTTTGTTGTGCCTTCCGCATCAAGGGAGACAGTGGAGCCAAGACCCAACATTGAATTATTAGAGATTTAAAAAGAGAAAAATGGCTATCAGATACTGCGCATTGAGGTCCAGATCCCTTAGTGCAGGTCTTTCAAACATTCTGGGAGGGCTACTACATGTCGTCACCAAATTCGTTTGTCTGTAGCAGGGAGAACCTATCAGAATGTAATATTACCTCATGTCACATTCCAAAATATGCAAACACTTACCGGTCCAAGTCCTTCACAGCTCGGGTTCTCTGGCTTGCCCGCAAGGCTCTGGGCGACTTCATCTCACGATCGCTATAACGAACATGCAAAAGTCTAGTCAGGCGATTTCAAGAAAACATTAAGAAGTCGACACATGTACGGGAGCCCTACCCGATGAGACGGACTACGAGTGTTGGGGGGGGGGGGTTCCTGTTTTCATATTTTGCAGACGCGCCGGCGTCTCGGGCGCGGTAGGGAGGTTGATATACTGGGACTCGCACGTCAATCGAACGAAGTGGTGGGAAAGTGCCAAAGTTCTCAGGCTTGATCGCACAAATGTGGAATGACTCTAAGATTCGTCTTGCGAAAGCGTTTTAGCTTTCGATTTCTTCCAACCCAATTTCTCGAAAAAAGATTTTTTCAAGGGCCGCCTCGACCCGGAAGAAGATGATGATCCGGCATCCCCATGCCGCTTTTTAAGTCAGCCAGCGTGTAAAGATCTGTGTTGGATATGGCGTCATGCTCCTGGTATACTCACCATACGATGAGTTTGTATTTGTCGATTCACGGGCCTTGACCCAGAAGCTGAGTTACGGCTAAAGTCCATCTTTTTTCTATTCAATTAGCTCTTGTCATAAGAAGACTATTTCTTGCATCATGTGGCTTTCATCACGTGGCTTTCTTTGAGGGTATACTGACAAATATATGAGTAGCTTCTTCCGGGCTATCTGGTCTCGGGGAACGCTGACGTACAGACCCAAGCTGAGGTTTTTAGTGCATGGGAAATAGTGTTTATGCGTGACTAGAGTTTCTAATTGCATGCTCACCAGGGAATGAGTAGGCACTTGCCGTTCGCGGCCCGACCAGTGTCCGAGAGGCGGGTATCCTCTGGTTTCATCCAGGGTATCCTAAAAAGGAAAGACGAAGGAGGACGAGGAAACAATTGTCAGTATTGACCCACGAGAAGAATTTTTGCTCTTATTGCCCACATATATTTCGCCTACATCTTGCGGCGCCGAAGGTCTTCTCCGAATCCGTGTGTTCTGGCTTCTAGTCTGCATGGAGTAGCCATGTTCCTGAGGGCTCTGTGTTGCAGCCATCAGACACCATAACGCAGATATTAAGTCCGATCTTGCCCCCTAATAGGGAACTTACTTGTCGAGGGGTAGAACCTATGAGCAGCAGAGGAGGCGGCTCTTCATTGTGGTTGGGCTGGGTTAAGAAGTTAGTATAGTGTAGAGAGTTGGATTCGGGTACGAAACTCCAGTCTTTCTATGTCTAAGAAACAGGAAATGGTGAGAAGAAGGGAAAGAAAGATTCGTACTTCCTCATGAGTTGTACTCGGGGACAGTGGCGGAGGAGGAGAAGTAATTCGTCCCTCATGACCTGGGTAGCTACGCCGAGAAGGACTTCCATCATGGCTCATCTCCTCGACGATGCCGTGAGAGTATGGCCTGATGTAATTCAGCTGACGACTTGACCGTCCGTGCCGACCTTGAGGAGAAATGGGCGACTCTTCTGGCCGAGAACCTGGCTCACGTGGCGGCAAAGCGTCCTGTTCAACAAGGCGCCTTCTGGTGCTAACCTGCTGTGTTTGCCGAGACCGGGCAGGCTGTCTAAGCTCAGATTCCCGTCCCGACGGAGCTCTGCCCCTGGTCTGAACCTGACGCAGCGGATGGGAACGAGGGCGAGACCCTCTGGACCAACTGCTGCCCACGGGGTCCGGTACGTAATGATTAGTCCGCCGGAGAGACGGCATTGAAGCAAGCTCTCGCAATGAGAGGGGTACGTTCCTTTCACGATGCTGAGCAGCGACTCTCATCTGCGGCCGTGGTGGCAGTGTCCGAGGACGGTCGCTCATGGTGAATTGTTGATCGAGCGGATTTGTGCCGTGTCGTGTTGGCACCGCGGAAGAACCGACCCTGCCACGATGACGAGAGGCTCCTGAAGGAGTGTGTCGCAACCTTGGTTCAGGATTGTTCTCCATGGGGACGTGGCCCTGTCTCTCATGGGGCGGAGGGATCGCACCACGATGTCTCTGAACCGTGGAAGAAGTAGCATGAGGGGAGAGGTGATCCGGCCTCGACCTCGGCGGACTGCTTTGAAATCTTGGTGGCGATGTGAGCATCCGAGACGATCCGGTCTGTCCGTGGCTGCCTCGCCCGGCGCCTGAGAATATGCTTGTTCCGCCCCTGTTGCTGATGTTGGCCGACTGCCCCCTCCCGCGGGGGGGGAGGGCAGCCGAGGGAGACAGCCATGAGAGGGTAAGTAGAAGCAAAATGGTGACGTGAGATCCAGAAAGCATGGCCGTCAAGATCTGTACTGAAGTTTCCAGGAAGAGGCGGTCTAGCAGGGGCAATTTCCACAAGCCAGGGTGGCGCGTCTCCTTCAGCGCCTTATGTAGTTCTGAAACGATGCACGCCCGATTTTCTCTTCGCTTCTATCCTTGCTCTTCTTTCTCTGTGTTTCTTCTGTTGCTTTTCTTCTTGCTTTCTCTCTCTCTGCCTGTCACCCTCTTTCTTTCTTTCTCTCTGACTTCACCTATCAAAGAAGAAACGTGAGAAGAAAGAAAGAAAGTAAGGCTAAGTATTGAACTTACTTCCAGTCCTGAAATATCAGGCTATTGCTGCAAGTCTTCGCCAAACGTTTCGATGGATTTCCAGTCATTCTAGCTGAGACAAAAGAACATCAGGCCATCGCATTCGAGTTCACGACAATCTAATCAAGCGGCCATGGAACCAATGCCACATTCCGTAATTTTATCTCTTGTTCGTGTCATGCGGATCTGGAATTAGCCTTATTTGATGCAGTTCTGGTATTCGGTACCATCCGTACCCAGGAGATGTTCATGGTCAGACTGATCAACCTTGGGACCCCCTGTCCTTGACTGCCCCGGATTGTGATGCGTAATTACTGTTTTTGGTGTGGCGTGAACGATTCTTGCACAAAAATCTGCTCATGGGGCCGGAGGCGTGGGGAATCGTTCGCCGAGCCGACTGATTCCTGCGACCAGATCTTGTGTGGCAGAAGTCTTACGACATGTCACGAAATGGCAGGCTGCTCAAGCTGTCATCATCAGAGGCACACGCGATGCATGAATGGGATCTGCGCAGCTCAGAGTAGCGACGGCCGCAAGCGAAGTCATTCTCCAGAGGTTGTGGAGCAAGCTGGGGCGCCGCCATAGTCGACAGGTTTGCGACAGGGGGGAATTATCGGGGACGGAGAGAAAGAGGATATGCAGTGGACAGGGGTCCCACACTAGGATAAGAAAGAGAAGGATAAACGAGGCAGTTGGACCGACCGGGATACATGAGCCGGGCGCATCTGAGCGCCCTGCCATAGCTAAGGACAGGGGGGGAACTGGAGATGCTAGGCGGGTAGAAAAGCAGAAAAGACTAATGAGGTGCGAATAATACATGTTCCCATATGCTGCCTCTATGGCAACTCTTTTTCAACAACAGAGGATTGAATTACTCCGCAAGCAGATTTTGAAAACAGAGTCGCGGTCATCGTTGATGAAATCCAGCTCAAGACAGAAGTTACGTATATGCACGCGGCAAAGGACATTGCGATTAAGCAGTCGACTCCGCAGTTGGGTGCTCTGTACAATTAGACCGCATGGTCCCGATCCGGGCGAGGGAGGAAACCGATTGCGCTCTGAACTCAGTCAAATTGGAGGGCTCCACGACGAAAGCGATGGGTATTTGGCCAGTTCAAGTCATTATGCTTAGGCACGTGAAATGGTCAGACTTCGCGGCTCTACTAGCCGTCGCGCCAGACACTTGTTGCCTAAAATTCAATGCGGGAAACGTCTCTTTCTACGCAGTGCTCTGCTCAGCGGTCCTGCTGGCGTCATGCCTAGTCACTCCAATGGCAACGTCAAACCAATCAGACCAGATGGGGGCCTGGGACTAGGACCAAGTCTATCAAGGCCATCCGGTCCAATGGTGGCCAGTAGAGTTTTTATGCAGGCGCAATTCCATCTTGGGGCACTAGGCTCAATAGCGCAATCATCTGAGGCCTACGCGAGAACATTCATGATTCAATGTCACTTATAAGCGGGCACATATCGACAGGTTTACCTTGCGCTGTCCCATATCACCATAGTAAAAGCCGTAGAGAGAAAGGGAGTACAATTAAATTTCGTCTTGCCGCGCTTAATCTGCAAAACCCCTCGAATATTCAGCAGGGAGCTGCCACGATGATGAAAATTGGAACAACTCCCATCACACAATCACCTAGACGCAATCAATGGACATGTTCTGGTGTTCTGACCTCGGTGTTTTCGTATTTTGACCCGGGACACCTCGTCCCAGGAGTTCCAGGATGCATGTGGACATGGGAGCAAGCTGGGGGATGGAGCGGAAAACTTGGCAGTAATTCTAATAAGCTTGGCGCACCGTCGCAGACGCAGGGACGTCAAACGTGCAGGGCTTGGGCTCGTATGAGCGGCCGTGAAGTGCTGATCCTGGTCAATTCCAGCCGCCCCTGCCTATTCGCCGCCTGGAAGTGGGGGTCTGTATCTTTGAAGGTGTCCATTGATAAGTACTGAATAAGCGTCGCAGCGTCATCCCATCCCGAGAATCCAGCGTCGAATCCTGGAAAGAGTTCTGCTTCTGCCGAGGCCTCTCGAACTCATTCTAGTTACATTTCGGTTTTATAGTGGGGATCGGGGCAACATCAGCTCATAAATGAGTTGGGAAGGTCCATGCCAGTGTTCATTTACGAAGTGAGGAAAGGATGAACAAACAACGGATTAGCTTTTGGCAGCGTCGAGCTTTCCGTCCCTCTTCTTATTCTGTTTTCCTGTAGGCACAAGGAGAAACGACCAAAAATAATCAGACTCGATATCTCTTAGTGTTGGGTCAGAGCAATGGCTCCCCGCTTCTCCATTTTATCTGCACGTGCACGACCAATCTTCCGCTCTTTCAACATCATCTACGTCTCGAATCTTGGACTTGAGAGCGTTTAACCGTTACGTCGTCATGTTCGCTTTTTATCCCTTAAAATGCGTCACGCTGCTCCATTTCGGCTGGTTTTCAAGCCTCCAGGAGTGACGATAGCCGTAACCCTGCAAGCTGCGAGTCCTTCTGTGGAAAATAGGCCAGCTCTTATGCCGATTTCGACAAATCAATCAGTTTTGACGAGCGTGAATACGGGCATCTCCAAGTCCGCGAGCGACGCGCAGCAGTCGCCTGCAAGAGAGGTTCTTCGGATCTTTCATCTAGATCATGGGTCGCAGTCGCGCGAGAAGTTCAAATCAAGTCGGTGCCCGGCTGTTCATCAATGAACTATGACCAAGCTCTTCTAGAATACGAATTGCCCTGGCCGATGTTGCTTGAGCAAGTCGTTCCCTGCTGTCGAAAAATCTGGACATGTCGTCCAGAGCACGCCAAAGAGAGATGCGACTCATACCATGGTTGAGCTTGGGTTCTGTGCCACTAATCAATCGAACAGGCATTATGGTCACTTCTGCAAGCCCCAGGCCGAGTTGTAAATCCTCTGGTGTCGTCAGACGCCGACGTTTCGACACTTTTCTTAAGCAACGGCCCAAGGAAGAGTACTGGGCCTACGAAGAACAGATGAAGACCTTTGGCAGGACGGATTGTCACGCTATGAAGTTTTTAACCCGAGGAAAATCAGTAGTTCTAGCTTATCAACCAAGTTCGCATCTCGTTGCGGACCCATCCGTCTACGAAGCTCTTTAACCTTACAAGCGTGATTTCAACGCCACACGCGTTGCACCAAAAGTGCAATTGTTCCTACCAGCCTGGGCAATAACAGTGAGCCTCGAACAAGGATAGCTTACTAAGTCTACGGTGTTTCGACCGAGTAAACCAGACAAGCCGATCCAGATTCTGTCATGTTGCAATCGGGACATCTTGTGGGTTCGTGATCTTAGTGCCAATTTCCTCACATAAGCTACTGAGTGATCTGGCATGGGTGTTTTCCAAAGTCGGAACCTCAACCTGAAACTCGGCACGATTCCAGCTGCGTAATTCGACTGCGAGCAAGGAATTGAGGCCATAGGTCATGAGCGACGTCCCTGGCTCTATCAGATTACCCAGGCGAAGAATCTTGGTGAATTGATTGGAACAGATGTTTGTGGCTTCTTTGATAAGAGTGGCAGATTCTGCGCCAGACTTGCTTAGCTTACTAAGGCGATCTCCCTTGAAGAACCATGGTCTGGCTGCCTTTCCTATCGATCCTAATTGAGTCGCCTTAAGCAACAAACAACCCCCCCTTCCCCCCCCCCGCCTCGAAGGCTTCTATCTAACTTGTCGGCAAATAGCTGGATTCAGACAGATCTCGGCAACAGAGGCGCCACAAGGTTTGGTTACAAGCAGGCAGCAATAAGCGTTGATCAGAGTGCAGATGGCGTAGTAAAGGTCATTCATTGATGCTGCGTCTAAAGAGACTCATCCAGGAAAGTCGTGGACCTGGGAAGAGCAAGAGGTTGCTTGGTAGATGCCAGCAACGCGACGCTGATGTGCGTCTCGTACATTGGGCACTATTTCCGCTCGCCCTTGTCTTCCGACACGATTGCACTGCACTGACCAAGGGCTGCTGCCCCGCGAAGGGAATTACCATTTGCTCCCCTATGGACTGCTCCTAGTTCAGGTACTCTAGGAGAACAAGAATCACTGTTCTGTGCGCGCCCAGGGCATGTAATGGTTGAATTTATCGACAAACGCATCAGCTTCATGCAGGAATTGGAGGACAACACCATGAATGGAGTGCATGACTTGATCGAGCTTTTTCTGCCGCGCTCCTTCACAGCTATGGCCCCTAGCGACACCGCTGACGGCATCGGGCCCGGGCTTCTGAACGTCCCAGATTCGTCGCAATGCATTGCATCGCATCTGCGCACTTTATGTATTTGAGGGCCTCGTGAGCACGATCTAGTTCCGTGGATTCACCCTGTGTATAGTTTTTCCCTTTTTCCTGTTGCGTATCTATTTATTATCGCATTTCCCATTCTTGAAATGCAAAATGCAGCGACAAGAATGCTACGAAGGCCATGGTGGTGGCAGATATGTCGCCCGGGAGTGACAAGACTTAAATCGCTGTCTGAGACGCTCTGCATGAGCGTCCATCCGATGCAGTTTCTTATAAGTAAGTCGCTTCCCGCCGACGCTGGACCATACAAAATATGATGCGGGTCGTATCTCTGCTTCACCTTGAGCAGCTTGTTGTAGTTTACACCCGTAGTAATCATCTTTCCACGTGGGGTTGTCGAAATTGCCCTCGATCATGTACGCGCCACTCTTCGGCGTTACAAACTTGAGCCTGTCCTGATGGCCATTCATCTGGGCTTGGATGTCACGGAGAAGCCCCCAGCCGCCAGCTGGGTCCATGTAGACGTCCATGGTTAGCCAATATAGAGCATCTCGCCAAGCATGAACGACAGCGTTCGAGTTGGGCCCGTTGCCGACGCGACGTTGCGTCACGTTGGAGGTGATGCCATTAATGCGGAATTGATGATCCCCTTGCGTGTTGATTTCGCGAAAGACAGCCACCAGATCGTCGAGCTTTTCCTGCACGGTGTCCCGGGGAATCAGGCGACCACCAATCGCAGAGTTCGTCGCGTAGATGCCATATGGCATTTCTGGGGTGTAGAAATCTACGTGTTGGTATAAGCTGGGCTTTGTATTCGTTTCGAACGTGCATTGTAGGGCAAAGGACCGGACTTGAATTATGAAAGGCTCCAACAGCGTCTTCATGGCCTGCTCACTGCGGTCCGGTAGCGCCACCGAGTACAGAACAAAGCTGTCATTTGTGAAGTCAGAGAAGCTTGTGAGACAAACAATCTTGTCGTGTATAAGAAGTTGATTTTGCCATTGCTTGACGGCCGACCAGTAAGCATCATTTGTGTTGTTCAAGGTGAAGGACGCCCCGGCGACGACGCTGTCGGGGTGTGCCCGGGTAGTCTGCGAAACAACGATCCTGTAAGTACTCTCGCCGCCGCTGTTCAGTGCCCAAACCAAGTCTGCGTTCTGCTTAGGTGTTTCTGTGACAGGTAGCTCATCTGGCGTCACAACCTCAAATTCCAGGGTGTTGTCAACGCCGAGACCGTACACACCAGCGAGGGGCCCATGGCCGCCGCCGGTGATACGGAGCCCATGCCTTGAGGCAGCCAGGTACAACTCGTAGGCCTGGAACCCCGCCCCAAGCTTAGCAGCTGGACCCTGGTAGTGCGTTAATTTGTAGTTGCTGAAAGAGATAGACTTAAGGTTGTGCGTCCAGAGAGCAAGGGCGCCGCTGCCCGTGGAGCGGCCAAGGTAATCGTGGCCCGATCTTGACGGTCAATCAGACGTTAAGCCTCTCGGCAAAGGCCAGTCCCGCTTTGGTGTCCTGCCAGTTACTGACGTTGATGGCAAATGGGGCCGTATTACCCAAAGTGCAAGTTGCGTTAGGCCCCGTGAAAGCGCTGCAGGAGTTGTTTAGCCAGCATGGGGGACATTGAATTAACGGGATCCGCGAAACTGCGCCGCTTTGTGTAGTGAGACATATGACCACACTGTGCTTAGAGACGACGAGGCGGGGATACAAACTAGAGAGGGAGTTTCACCCAATTCGCTCGGACAGCGGCACACGCAGCTTCGTTGCTCTGCAGCGCGCGGCACACCTTGCCCAAGAGCTCTCCCCTATCAAGTCGTCCGCTTACAGTGTGATTGAGTCGCGTCCAGTCGTCGTGGCCAGGCCAATCGAAATTTCCCGGGATAGATCGGCAGTCACGTCTGCAGATAGCAACCGCTAAAGCTCGGGCATGCAGAGCTGCGTAAGCGAGCATGACATACCACATAAGGTGTGATCGATGCATGATGGCAATCATATCGCATTCTATCTATGACCAAACCAAACAATTAAACGAAAAGGTAAGAGCTCAGCGGTACGTGAAGGAACGAAACAGTCAAGTAGATCATATGCTTTTCCAGAAAAAAAATTTGGCGACCTTAATACAACGCAAAAAGCATCACGTAAGGGTGTAATATTGGTGAATTCTCCAATGCGTCATATAGCGTATAAGTGTTACTTGTAAATTAGATATTACTAAGCATATAAGGGGATACTTTAACATACTTTCTTTTAAGTCTATATCTCTTTACTATTTAGACAATAAATTACTATATAAGGCTTATATCTTGTAAGTTATACATATATATTTTAGAAGGCAAGGCTTATTATATTTTGACTACCATATTCACACTATCTAAGCAAGATAGTGCTTATTGGCTTTCTATCTATACGTATATAAAGAGAGAGAATCCTACATTGAAGTAGTGACAAGTTCGTCCACGCTTGCTTATTCACTTATTTCCTCCCCTCTAACTCACCAACTTTGGCCCTTAATCACTCCATGACCCATCATCTGCCTTAGCCTTAACGCCATTCAATGGCCTCTGGGCATCTCGCTGGCCCCTCTCGAGATTTATCGTTGTAAAGGTCGCTACAGCAGCTAGCAAGAGCACAAAATTCTGAACTAGTGAATAGCGCAGATTATGCGTCTGATCCTGAATAGCGCCCTGGATGAGGGGATTTGCCCAACTTGTCGCTAAATCAATTAGATTATGCAGCCCATAAAAGGCAGCCTCAGAGCCCTCCGGGATAATCGTAGCCAGCATGACAGGGTTAATGCTCCGCAGCGCACCTGTCGAGCACGTCATGAAGATTTCAAAGATCCAGAATTCCGCCTCGGTTTTGTACCCAATGGCCACATCTTCGGAAATACCGAGCGTGCCCCAGAGTATGCAAAAGGCCTGCACTAAAAGGAAGCCCACGGCCCAGCGCTTAGGTTGGGCCTGTTTGCGCGAGATGAATAGCCAGAGAAAGGAGCCAAGGACGGTATAAATGACGGTTAGGAAGGAGTATACTGTGTATAGACCGCTACCTTCGGAAATGCCCGTTGTTTCAAGGAAAAGCGACTTAGAAATCTGTTCGTAGCCGTGCATGCCTATTGTCCAGAGAACCCAGCCAGTGCAAAGCTTAAAGGCGTCCGGATAGGAGCGAAAGGAGGAGAGAAGTCTCCCCCAAATGCGAAAAGGGATGCTCCAGATGCTTTGGCCGGCTGGGATTGGCTCGCCGGGGATCTGAGGAAGGAGGAAGGCCCCGGGAATAACAGTCACGACTAGGATGTAATACGTTAGTTAGATTGTTTTTTTTTTCAAGAACTTTTCCTCTCAGAAGAAACAAAATATAAAACATAACACAGGGCTTCTCCTTACGAGTAATAGCTCCGCCAATGGTCGTTGTAAGTAGGTAGCTAAATAGAAATGTTAGTTTCTTACTTGCAATGGGTGTATAGATAGCAGTAACAGTAATAGTAGTAGCACACTTACTTTGTGTATTTATCCTTGGAGTCCACCTGGCGGGTATACGAAATGATAATAGCAATGCTCAGGGCAAGCAACGAGCCTAAGTTTCCAGCAACAAAGCCAAAGACGTTAATCTTATTACCGCGCTTCACATTCAAAGCCTTGCCGTCCGTCGTTTTATCGGCGGTGGTGGTGTTCGTTGCATTTCTCTTCTTCCGTCTCTCTCCTAGACCAGAGGTCTTCATAAAGATAGGTAAGTACGAGTGCGACACGACGTGGTTAATGCCACTAATGACTTCGAGCAGGATGAACATAACGGCCAAGGCGTTGAGATGGTCGTAATCCCGACCTGCGAGCCCAACAAAGGGCAGGGCGAGGATGGCTGACACGGCGATGCATCCCACGTATAGCAGCTTGCGGTAATTTGAGAAGTCGGCGTAACTGGCTGCTATGACGGACACGATCCCTTCGATTGCGCGGCTGATGGCTTTAATGTACAGCCTGCATTTTCCCCGCCAGTTAATTCCATGTGTTTATTTTAGCAGGGAGGGGAGAGAGGAAATCATACATGTAAGATAGGTAGTCGACTTCAGAGCCTCCTAATTGGACCACACACGCAATGGAGCCTTTCTTTGCGCACGGCTTGTCCGACCCAGGCACGTGGCCTACCGCATTGGCGACGGATTGTAACGCCGCGGTAATGTACTCGCTAACCATCTTTTGGACGGGTCCGTACTATAGGGGAAAAAGTAATTGTCAATGGCGATCCTGTCCGTAATTCGATCGCGTCACATAGCTGGTGTGTGGTATGGGAGAAAATTGACGCACCGAAAAGGCGAGCAGGACCCAGGCCCAAAAGGCCTTGTTGGTGGCGCTCGCGGGCACACGTCCCTCATCTAGATCCATTTCGAGAGGTTGCATGGCGGTGGAGGGCGCTGGCTTGGGCGCGATAGGCGCCTCATCGCTGCTGTAAACGCTTGCTTTTCGGTGCATCATGGTGGTCGATGCCTGCGATTGACCAATGGTGCTCTACGGCTTTTCTCCTTCTTCATTTTCTCCTTTCTTCTGGTCCCCATTCTCTTTTATAAAGCGCAGGCTATGCGCGGGCGGCAAACTCGAAGACGTCTCTCGGCTAACACGACTCGTGCTAGCTAGGTACTTAGCTACATCCTAGTCGCGCAACAAGAGCCTGGCTAAAGGAGGGGGGAAAGTTTGACAGCGTACGAATATCAACTGTGTTTCGTGATATGTGTGCGCTGTGAGCCTGTAAGATTGCGTGACGTCTTGTGTAGGGGGCTGGGAGGGAGTTGGCGTCTGTCATGAAGGTCTGTCATCTGTCATGCACATTAGGTACCTACATTTCGGACCGAGGTCGGCGAGCCGCTGGCTTGTGTGAAAGTGGGCAATCAACAACGTGTGATTGGCGCGGCCCGCCCGTCTTACGCCCGGGCCTGGTGCACCCTTACTCGTTACACGTCCACGTTGTCACGTACGCTCTTAGCGTGATGACGAGTACGGGGTTGCGCACGACGTAAGTTAAAAGCGGGTTTTTTGGGATTGCTACTCAGACCACGGTACGCTCTTGTCATGCTCCCTTGAAATCTCTTGAAAATTTTACAAAGTCATGTTAAAGCTATAACGTCACAACACGGGCCCGCCGTCTGACGTGAAAGAGGACCACTTGTTCCGAATGAGCCGTGACGACGGACGCTTTGTGGTCAAGTCCTCGGCAATGTGTCGAGACACCATGCTACCAAACAGCACCGAGACGGGATCTCCCTTGCCACTCATATAGTTTGCTTGTCGAAGACTAACGAGGCCGAAGTCTCGCTTCTCATTCGAGATAGGGGTCTGTCCCTTGTAGCGTCTCTCCGATTATCGAGGATGCAACCATGTCGACGCCCTCACAAAAGCCTCCCCTCGCGCACTTGGATGAGATTTCGAGCCTCGAGGATCTCCAGCAGCCGCCGCATTAGCCGATTTTATGTCGAGGAGCAACACGAGGGACTCCAGCTCTATGGGGGGGGGGGGGGGTATTGGGACAGGTCGACACCAAGCGCAACGAGGGCCCATCTATGTAGGCTACGGTTTAGTCATTTTGAAACGGCGCGGCGCGGATTCAGTGATTAGCAAACCCGCTCCTCCGCGCGGCCTTAATACCCACCGCATTGGTTTGGGCCAGAATTTCTAGGGGATCCCGAAAGGGAAGCTCTGCTCCTCAAGGCGGGAGTCGTCGGGAATTGTACTCGCGGCGCCCGTGGCCACCTTGGAATCATACAACGGGCCTCGTCGTCGTTGCGTGATACGCATTTTTGGCTCCATTTTCACGGAGCGGTCGTTGTACATTGCCCAAGAGATCAGCCTGGAGGTGATCTGGGTGCACACCCAACCCAAACTGCCACAGCAGTTCCCGTGGAAGCTGAATCGCATCCAGAGGATCTCATACAAAGGTCTAGAGCACACCGTTCAACACCATCTGCTTCGGAAACAACGCGAACAACAAATTGGCCAATGAGTTCCAGGGCTCCGATGCATCATCTGGTCCGACGCGAGCCTGGGCACTGCCAGATAGCATGGAGGCCATCGAATCTCTACACGCCGCGATGAGAAGCTTGCTTAACGATAAGAGTTAAAAAAAATCGTCAATATTGCGGGTTACGGCCTCTATAAGAGGCAAATGAAGCGACATATGCGGTGTGGGAACGATTTGTTTGGGGGGGAGGGAAGTCGTAACTCGTAACGCATGTTAAGTAAAGAGGTTCCCTAGTCCCGATTTGTCACGCGAGCCGGCATGCTGTTGTTCTGACATTCCTGGCATTAACTAGCGTACATTTGTAGTCGCATTGGAGAGGAAAAGAGTGTAAGGCATCGCAGAAATTAATATGACCTAAAAGGTTGAGATACGACGTCTTGTCGGTCCAGGGCATTAAGCCGTTCCAGGGAAGAGCAGGCAGTCTTGGCCACACACCATCATCTAGTGGGGGTAAGGTGCGGTTTCTCCGCGTAGGGGCATTTAGGTAGATCGTCACCTAACTTCGCCGCTTAGCGTGACCTAGGGGACTGTGATTAGTTCGGGGAATCCCCACCTAGAAATTACTCGTGCCTTAGGTATGAGATATAGTACTAAAAGGAGGCTTTAATGTACTTAATAAGAAACAAAGGTTTTACTTATTTCATGTATGAGCATTACGCATTCTCTTAATATTAGTGAAGTTTTAAGGCTAATGCACTTATATAACAATCATATAATGCTTGCCGTAATACCCGTTCGCGACTAAAAAAGAGTTCCATTAGGCTGCTATAGTATACATAGTTATTATACGTACAAAATTAGGCTTGTATTCTCTTTATAAGATATATTTTATTCTAGAAAATCTAGAACCCCTTCTTACTTAGACTATGAAAGGTTATCTATTTCCCCTTCTAAGCCTCTAAAGTTTCCCATCGTATCCTTTTACTAAGTAAAATCTACTTATTCTTTAATATTATCTACTTATTTCTTTTCTTAAGTTATACTCCTTAGGACCTAATACTAAAAATGAAGTTCACGCTCTTCCTCTCTATTACCACCACCCTAGCCTTCTCCACGGATGGCAATCTGCCTCGCCAGGCGCTTAAAGAAGAGAGACGATTCTATTAACGGAACAAGTTGTTGGAACCCTTCGCAAGCAGCGCAAACCTACTGCGCTGACACGACGCATTTTTTTGGTGTTCCTAGTGTTACCACGGCAAAATGCCAAGACGCCTATCTCTATAGCCATCTGGATTGGAAAAACAGACCCGAGTGCCTAATTTGGCACGGCGCGGGATAGCTCACCAAGAACTGCAGGTCTCTTGTTACTGGGTTTCCCTGCGCTACCCTAAATATAAAAGGAAGTAGGTGGTATCTAATTTCCCAAGCAAGACTGATATAGGCTTGTGGCAGCAATTTAATCTACCAGACACTGCAACCACTTGCAAGGCTGCATATGGTAACAAGTTGGAAGAGCGTCTGCAGTGCTTCTATAAGCCCTAGGGATTTATAAGTGCACAGTCCTCGTCACCTTGTTTGGCAAACCACATTTTGGGTTACCTAGGCAGCCTATTTGAAAAAGTCTTTGCGTATTAGAAAAAGATTCTGTTTGCCGCCTAAGCTCTGGTGAAAAAGGGAGACATAATCAGGACCGTGTGGTTGCTACCATCATGTTAAAGAGGCCTGCACCCACATGTCACTTAGCAGCCGCATGTCCTGGTTAGATGGCATTTCGATACGGCTGACATTTTCAGTTTATTGGCACAGAGCGGCATTGTGTGTATTCAAGATTATTACTTTTAATATTAGTAAAAACGCTTTATATAAGAAGTAGTAATAAATTTAGTTTATATTTCTATCTTGTTAGATTCTTTAATTCCCGCACTTCACTTGTACTAAAAAATAGGCCCTTCTGTCTAGCTAACATGTCCTTATTTGCTGCTAATAGTAGTTCTCCCCGCCATGGGTGTTATCCTCATTATCTTCGCCATAACTTTCATCCTCTTTATAAGAACCCTTGTCATTATTATAGGTAGATCCGCTCTCATCGTTGGCCGCGCCGGATTTACCTAAACAAAGGCCAGTTTAGCGTTTGCCGCCGGGCCATGTGGATGGCTGATTATAGCAGGGGCGGATATGGTTCGGGGTGGGCTCGTTTTACGTACCATAATACGCATCTAAGGACTTGCCGCCATCAACTGGTATGTCTTTACCGCCCGCTTTATGATACTGGGCAAGGGCAGCATAGTGACCAAGACCCGAAGGTGCGGCGCTAATAAGGGCAGGCACAAGCGTGACAAGAAGAACGGTAAGTTGGCCAGTGACCTTCATTGTGGCTGTATGGGGAGGATAGGATTTCCGTGGACTGGTGGTGTTGCAATGTTTAGCAGAGAAAAGAGTAGTGAGTGAGTGAGTGAGTGTGTGTGTGTGTTGATAGTGGAGGATTTGGAAGGGGGGAGAGTGACTCTGCTTTATATCTTGGAGATGAGAAGAGATGACTCGGCGGGAGCTAGGGTGCGCATTGTGGTCTGTATATAATAAGTGAGGCTTGACACGTGGGTATCATATGCGATTGCTCTTGCCAAAGGTCCGCCTGTAAAATGTGTGGGTGTTTTGGCCTAGCGCGGCGCGACATGGCATATTGCCTCCTTGAACGTTTTTTTTTTTCTTTGATTCCAAAGCTTGTGAATATTATGACTCGTACTTTGCATAAAAGATCGAATCGTATTATGGGCCTGTGCATTGCGGATGCGCCCGACTAGAGCTTGGACTGACCAAGGAGAATCTGGCAATTGACTCGGACCAATGAATAGCGTGCTCTGCTCTGGAGTACGTCGACGAATAGCAGCAGATGCTGCGCTCTATGACGCGGGATCCTACGACTCGAGCCCGTTGCTTGACTGCCACGTGCCCACACACGCGCGCTTGCGACTCGGCGATGCACTGGAGAGTCATGGCGTCACCACGAAAACACTTTGCTGTGAGTACGATTTTTGGCTGAGACGAATCATGATGCCGCATCTAGAACTCGACGCATAACCAATTTTATATTATATTGGTACATAGGAGGGTCTCTCGTAGGGTCAGGGTTTGACGTGCCGTTTCGTCCAAAAACACGGGCGCGCGGGCGGGTGCGCGCACGCGAAAAAAAAGGGAAAAAAGGGGAAAAATGAAAATCCGGGAAAAGTGGGGCTGAGGAGGTTTAATTTTTGATTGGATGAGGCTGGCCCCCATTTCGAAGCCTATTTTTTGATTGGATGAGGCGGGGCCCCCTCTTTGAAGTCTATTTCTGATTGGATGAGGCTGGCCCCCCCTTCGAAGCCTATTTTAATTGGTCAACCTTGCGGGCGCCCGTCAATTGAGGCCACCCTTGCGGGCACCCGCCAATTTCACAGCTTCGATTGAGGCCGCCCTCGCAGGCGCCCGCCCCAATTACCCTACTTCTGCGCGGGCGCCCGCCAAAATCTCAATATATTGTTTTTTTTTTCACGGGTGCCCGCCAAAATCACACTATATTTATTTTTCGCGGGTGCCCGCCAAAAACTCACTACCTGTGTCGGCCACTTAGGCCTTGCTGTATGGCTCGATCCTCCACTACCCTGGACAGAACCCATTGGCCATTGTTTAGGTCTGG
>JMQE01001269.1:0-27431 GCA_000731825.1 Hypocrella siamensis
CCCCAAAGTCCGAGGACCGCAGCCCACCTTGTCGGCATTGAAATGCCCTGGTTGTCTAGCGTCTCTGCTGGTTGGCGTGGCAGAGCGGCCCAGCCCAGGCATGCTGCGAGTGGAGGCTGCAATGCTGGAAGAGCAGACTGATGAGCTCGAGGTGCGCTGCAAGAACTGGATTATGGAGAGACTCTGAACATGTCTGAGACCCACCAGGAAAGCGTCAACTGTCGTCTTGGGTCTCTTCCCCCCCCCCCCCCTATAATCTTGGACAAAATAAAATTATTTAAAAATAATATTATATCTGAGTTTTCTAGAGAGACGAGAAGGGACCCCAAAAAACACCTTCCTCCCGACAAATGAGCTCGGCCGACATGGCAAAGAATCCGAAAGAGTCAAATATTATACATGACGGCAAACAAACTTTCGCTAGGCTCGCCTCATGACATATGGCCATGTCCTGCTGCGTCAACGAATCACAAGGCCACGCCCACTGAATCCCACGACTCAGTATTCTTGAAACTAGGTTCCTTTGCGCAGAGCCAAACCGTAATGTAGTGCACTCGGATGCATTTTTTGAGGTAATTGCGAGTTGACCGTTCTGGATGCCTCGTTGTGTGCTGTTGCTTGCAAGTGACGAACTGGGACACAACATGACTCACTTGAGCCTTTCCGCGGCAGTGTGCTATGAGGTCGTCCTCGCTTATGTCCACCGCTTTTCAATTTCAATTTGGGCCTGGTAAAATTTCTCTTAAAATTTCTTTGCCTTTCTTTGTTTCAAAATCTTTTTGATTCGTCATCTGGCTTCTGTGTGGAAGTTTCTGAAATTGACTCTGTCACTGGGAAATCAATGCTGTTTCTCCGTGCCCTCGATTGCCTTGTCCAGTAAGGCACATTTTCGAAAAGGCCGTCTTTTCTCAGCGAGTTGAACAGGATCGGTGCGAATCTTGTTCCATTTTTCCCTGATCGGCTCTCCATTTCATTCTAAAAGACACTCTGAAATGAGAGAAAAGGTAGCATTCAATTACAGCGGTGAAGTAATACTGACTCTCGCCTCGTCTTGAGTGGCGCACAATGCCAGGAGGCCAGGTGAGTGAGAGGCTCGTGGCAGGCTGGAAATGTCTGCCTTGTCAAACCAACAGGATGAGATCCTTGATCGCACTGTTGCATGTCCAATACCTTGCCCACGAAGCCATTATGGCCATTTCTTGGTCTGCGGGACTATGATGATGGGCCGAACGGGAGCGCTGGCGCAAACAACTCGAATGGCTGGGTCTCTTGGGTGGCTACATAAGCTTGGAGTGGTGTCCACGGAGTTCCCTGTTCGAAGCTCGGCCAAGTCTCGTGATGCGATTTCTCTTTGTCGTGCCGTTTCGAAGGCATTGTCAATTGGTTGTTGCGTGAACCGGACGTGCACATCGCATCGTTGCTTTGAGGTGCGCGCGATTCCAGTTTTGCGAGGTTGCTCTCTGACGCATGACAGACACTTTTTGTAAGGGATGAAAAAAAGAAGAATGGATGAATGAATGAACGAACGAATGAATGAATGAATGAATGAACAAAGGAAGAAGACCACTCCATATGATCAAATGCAGTCAAACTCGAGTGTACTGGGCGTTGCGGGGCTCTTCATTCTGTCTGCGTCTGCTGTACTCAGTCTCTCAGTTCCACTGTCTATCTAGCTGCCTTGCCATTCATGCTGTGATGCTCATCTTCATAGAGTGGCATGCGCGATATCCTACTGAGCCGAGAAACTTCATATCCCTCCCGCCCCCCCCCCCCCCCCCAAACAGCAAGGCCAAATGAGAATAAAGTAGACAGCCATTACTTCACGCAAAAAGGACCCCCTGTCCGTCAGCGCCGCCGTCATCAACATTACCACCACCAAGTCTCGCAACAGCAAACAAAATTCCACACCCCAACTCTCAACCCAAATGTCACGAGATTCCAACACCATATATCCCTCAGCCATGCCATCTTCTTCCACGGACGAAAGAACATCCGTATGCTTCCAATTTATCCTGCGTCACCTGCTGCCACACCGGCAGACCAGTCAGTGCCCTCTCATCGTCGGGCTTAACGGCGTGCAGGGAGTCGGCAAAACGACCCTCGCGGCAACGTTGGCGACCATGTTGGAAGACGACGGCGTGCGCACGCTCGTCTTTAGCCTCGACGACTTTTACCTCAGGCATGCGGATCAAGAGGCGCTGGCTGCTGAGAATCCTGGAAATGCCTTGGTGCAGCACCGAGGGGAGCCGGGTATGTTGATTTTTTGTTTTTCATCTTGATACTTTTTCTAGGTTTCTTTCAAAGAAGAATAATAAAAATAAAAGTAACGAAATAATAAAGTAAGAAAAAAGGGAAAACTTATTTTTATAAAAAAAATAAACATGGAAACAAAGTCAAGATATTTAAAAACAAACACTCCTTCACTTCAACCCCAAGTAGAACCACGCGTACACAACGGCACCAACTAAAAATATAAAAGGGACGCACGACGTCGAGCTCATGAGACAAGTCTTCTCGGCCCTCATGGACAACAGACCAACCATGATCCCGCGGTACGATAAAGCCCTCCACAACGGCCAGGGAGACCGCTTGCCCGCCGAGCACTGGCGGCCCGTCAACCAGGCTGGCCAAGGCCCCGTACACGTCGTCATCTTTGAGGGATGGGCGGTCGGGTTCCGGCCTCTCGAGGCAGAGCAAGTCGAGGCCAAGTGGAAAGCGCAGAGCAGGACACTGCACAAGCACGCGCTGGACCATATTTTGTTCGTGAACCAGAGGCTGGGCCTTTACGACGCCGTGACGGATCTGCTCCATGTCTTGATACATATTGATTCGGAAGACGCTGAGTATGTGTACGCCTGGCGCGAGGAGCAGGAGCAGGAGCTGAGGCTGGTGGCGGGAGCGGGCATGACGCCGGAGCAGGTCGTCAGATTCGTGGATGGCTATTTTCCCGCGTATGAGCTGTACACCGAGGGTTTGAGACGGGGCATCTTTCCCCCCGATCGGACGGCATGTCAGTTGCGTGTCGTTGTGGGACGCGATCGCATGGTGAAGCATCTAGCTGAGATTTGAACCTTGTGGGATGATGACTTTGGGTATCATGATGTGTTTAGGTACTTCTTTGGACATGTTGAAACGCAGTGAGCAAGACGAAACAAATTGTCCTTTCTTCGCTAGCTTTTTCCCTTGATTGCGCTCCCTCCTGTCCCCCTTTCAAACGCCCACAACTTGTGGTCATTTTCCATGAGCTTCGGAGCAAAGCAAGTTTTCTGAACTGAGCCGCAGTCCCGTTTTTACTGGCAACGGCTCAAGTTCTCATATGTACATGGTATCGAGTGCATGACAGACCCTCTCATCTTTCACTCCGTGCATGTCTTTGCGAGTTTCTCTCACAAATTCTTGTCCCTGACAACCCTTTGACCGTCCTGCTTCATCTTTTCCAGTTTTTGGTCAATGGCATCGGTCCTCGAACGAATGGCTTCCTCCCTCTGAGAAGCTTCTGCTTCAAATGCTGCAATCATTTTGCGCTTCTGCTGCCTAGCGGCGCGAAGGCGCCTCATGATGTCGGAGAATTGGTCTGCGAACCAGTCACCAGACATCTCCCATTCCTCCATTGACATGTGCGCAAAGAATTGTCTTTGCTCACGCTCTGCTTGCTCTTGAAACTGTTGAAGCCTCGAAGCTAGACTGGAAGCAGACGAATCATGACCATTCATCCCGTGCAACTGCGGATCGAGGTCAAAGGGCTCATCCTGAAGATCCTGAAATGTCATAGACGCAAGAACCTTGTCGTCGTAATCCAAGCTTCGCCGTCTTTTTTGCTTGTCTTTCGGTGCCGTGCTGCGGCCAGGTCTATTTTGTCTAGTTTCAGTTCGCAGGGATCTCACGGCAAGCCCCGACGGCTTATTTTCTTCGCCATGGCCCAGTCGCTCTCCAAATCCGCCAAATCCGTTCAAGACGTCCACGTCGTCGTCCGAATCATGTACAAGGACAGCTTCGGGTGCTCTTCCCACGGGCTCCTCATCCCATTTCTCGTCCTCTTCAAGCTCTACGAGTCTGGCTTTGGATTGCGCCTGAGGAGCCGCCCATGGCTTTGGTTGAATGCCTTGTTCTCGATTGATGCGAACTCCGCGCATTGGGAGCCTTTCTTGTCCTGAGGATTTGATTGGGCCCGAAAAGCTGTATGAGGGATTTGATCGTTTGACTGCTTTGGTCACGTAACGGACATCGTTGTTGAAGAAGCCATCTCTCATGTTGGATGGATTATAGCGATGGGTTGCCGAGACAACCGATAGCCTGCCGTCTGGCTGCATGGAGAAGATGTGTCCGTCAGCCTTGGTAGAAGGATCAGGCCGGGAGGACGTCTCCCGAGCATGCGAATCTCGATCCATCTGCCCCAGCAGCTCTTCCGTCTTGATCACGGGAGCCGGCCTGTGGACAATAGCCTCAGCTTCAATGACAGGCGTACTAAGACCAGAGTTCATGAAATTTTCTCCAAGTTGCGAGCCGGTGAATATGTCGCGGTGCTCTTCATCTGCGTGCAGATGCGCTTCCCTGGACTGCAGTCCTGGGGATCCATAACCTTGCCCGGCCGGTGATTCAACCCGGGGGAAGCTTCTCAGCTGACTGCTTGCTCGAGGACTGCCAAAGGGTTGGAGAGGAGCCCCTGGAATTGAAAGCCTGGCGAATTCGGCAATCTCTTGCCGATTTGGGACGTATGTTCCTGCATTCGGGGTACTCGAGCGCTTTTCTGGCTCAAGCTGAGCAGGCTTCTCGGTGGGAGCATTGTAGTGAGCATTGCTGTCAGACTTCCCTCGGGCAAAGACCTGTAGCCCACGGCTTTTGGATTTGGTCGTATATTGCATGCTCCTCGGTCTCTAGCAAGCTGATTTTGCTACCAAGGCTGTCACGAGGATGGATGGTGATGGCAATGTTTTGTGGTGTCCCGTTCGCACAGCACAGCACAGGCGATTAACTTTTAGCCGAGCCGCCTCGCTGTTGCTCATTCTATCAAGCATGGATTCCACATGCCAAGAAGTTACTGACGCTGGCAGCATAGGGGGTGAGATGAGGAGGACCTTGATGCCACGAATGCGATATGTACTAATCGAAAGCTTGACCTACTTAGGACCGCGCCGAGGCTGGCGGCACGCGTGGGAAGAGCGAGTTAAGTGGTGCGGATCCAATCGCGACATCACGTGATGACTGCTAAATTGCCGCGAAGCACGTTTTCGACGGGTTCAAGATTGCAAGGCCAAGGATTGATCAGCCCCACTCGGCATTTGATCTTCCACTCCATGCAAATGTACAAGCAAGCAGGCTGCAAGCAGGCTAGTGTCTCATCTGGTGGTGACTCGAATGCCTTTCATCTCTCGTCCTCGTCTCGTTCAGCCAATGTCGCTTCCACGCAGACCTATTTCTAGCGCCAGTATGAGCATCGCTCTTCTCTCATATCCACAAGTACGGTCGCCCGCATGACGACGAGGCACAACACGGGCGCATTACTTCACAAAACCAAGACCACCATGCGAAGCTGCTAGCAAACCGACAAGTGGCTCTCGACTGCATCAGCCATGACCGTCCCCAAATCTGGCGCGGGTCTGTCTTCGCCGTTGGCTCAGACTGGCGGAGACTCGAAACTTACTGATAGACTTGCGTCCACACAAACGTCTGACAACAGAGCCATCAAGTCGAATCCGCGGTTGCAACCTCCCAGGTCTTTGCCTCGTAAGTCCTGCCAAACGCCGGGGAGAAAGTCTGCTGGTTCTGAACCCCGACGGCAGCTTGGATTGATTCCTATGAAAAAAAATATGGTCCGGCCAGTGCAGAGCAACTTCGACTTCTTCAGCCACCAACTCGCATCGTACATCATCAGAGTAACTTCTCGCCCATCGAGCCACGCCGCCGAGTGTCCAAGGATGGCTTCATCAGTTGGGACGATCCGCATTCAGACGCGGCGCATGAAAACAGATCCAGGATCCCTCACTTTATCCGGTACGGTCGTGCTTCCATGCGTGGCAGGAAGTGGGATCACCTCCGTTCTGCTGAGCCTGTCATCGTGTCCAGCTACAGGCCAACGCCACCGCGAGGTTCCGTGACATGGCAGGACTTTTTACGTTCATCGGCCTGGGGTCGAAGGGCCGATGAGGATTCGCACATTGTCGATTTTGAGACCCTGAATGAAATGCAGCCGACGTTCGATCAGGACATTAGGGTCCAGTTCCACCATTCGGATGGGCGAGCCAAGCGATATCGACGGACGACTGCATTCACGAAGCCCTTGGTCAACAGAATCATGCGACATCCGTTGTCGCCACTGCTCTTTCGATTGGGTGTCATGATCACTTCGATTCTTGCGCTGGGTATTGCAGCCCGGATATATCAACTGGAGGACGATGTTCCAATCGACGATGCAGAGCGGACACAGTCAGTGGTGGCCATTGTAGTCGACTGTGTAGCCATTCCCTACATCGGCTACATGATTTGGGACGAGTACACGGGGAAACCTGTGGGCCTCCGATCTGCCATGTCAAAAATTTCTTTGATATTGTTAGACCTTTTCTTCATCATGTTCAAGTCCGCGAGCACAGCCTTGGCATTTGAGAGCTTCATTTACCACATTGTTGGGCAGGCATCACTTCTTCATTTGTCAAAGGCGCTTGCCGCGTTTCAGCTCCTGGGCCTTGTTTCCTGGTCGATGACTTTTACTGTTAATATCTTCCGGACCGTCAAACGTCTGGGAGGGGGTGGCGATGATAACGATGAATTGAAAGTCTAATGAAAACAGGGCGAAATTACAGCCACGGTTATGGGTTTCCGTGGGGAGTTTTGTACGAGTTTTGTGGTTTTTATTTGTGGCTCTGAAAAGAAAAACCATGGCCCGGCGTTGGTTGGAGACGAGACACTTTTGTTACACAATATCACTTCTGATCCATTTCTAGAGGACTGTTCACGATGTGGTAGGCGTATATGAAGAGATGTTGGAAGAGCTACAACAAGACACATCGGTGACGCCTTTGTCGCGAACGTCGGCATCGGAAAGCAAGATCCTGAAGACGAGTGAACCGCGGAATTGCTTGCTTCCAGCTGTCGTGTCCTGAGAACATTCCAACTCAAATGCAAGAGGGTGAGACAGTTCAGGATGAGTCGAAGATCACAATGACATGGAATGCATTGAGCACACTTAAACAGTTGATATCCATCGCCATGCATTGTGCGACCTTGTTTTTGCATCCGCCGGATGTTGCCGGAAAACTCATCATGTGGACCGGTGTACGGTAGCTCATGCGATGCATTCTTTTCAGACTTCGAAGCACAGGAAAAAAAAAGAGAAAGTTTATATCAAAACTAGGAACACCAGTGAATCGAGCATAATCCAGATCGCGCACAGTAAAAAATAAGCAAAAACCAGCACGAAGCCTAGATGTGCCTATCAAGATATGGTACTCAAGGTATGGCGTACATATGTATGTATATACCCTACTAAGTGGGCAGGTAGGTACCTACTTGGTAGGTGCATACAATATGAGGTGCCCAGGTGCACCCATCGAGGCAGGAACCACATCGGTGTGTGGGCAAGTGGGGCCACACCAACCAAACGTTGCCTTACATTTGTTAGCGGCGTCAGGACTCGACGGGCTTCCTGCGGTTTGAAGGGCCCCGTCGTCACAACCTCCTTTCTGCCCTCCCTGTCCGCACTTAACCCTAGATCTCTGACCAGGAGCTGTGCCTGCCACTCTTTCAACTTGTAGCATCGCTTCCATCTGCTGCCTCACGCCAGCCAGCCCCGCACTTGGACGCGCCGAACGGCATACGGCCACTTCATCTTCCTCGGAGGCGTCGAGGCATCGAGGCAACCTCCACACCTCCCTTCCCTGACGACCCTTTCGCCCTGCAATTATCTGCGTGCCCAGCCTACTGCTTGAAACCACGAGCGGAATACTTGGCTTCATAGTCACGCTTGATCCAAGCGTCTTGTTGTCTCGAATCGTCCATCGGTATTCCCGATCGCCGTACCTATTCATCATCGAACCTCTCGTGAAGGAGACCTGGGCAAGTCGAACATCGCGCCGCTGGTCGACGACGACGTCGGGAATAATATGGCTGCACGGCTGGCCAGTCCTAGTCAGATGCCTCCCGTCCCTAATCGGGAGGACGTCATGGCGACGTGAGCCATTCAGCTGATTCCCAACATCGATTTGTAACGCGCTGACTCTGGCAATGGCAGATGGACGTATCTCCAGACAGGCATCACACAGATCATGACTGATCTGGAACAGGGAATCGACATGCAGATGTACATGGGCATCTATACGTACGACCTTCCCCTCCCCCGTCGCCGCAGCAATCACCCTCGGGAAAATTTCGACATTGACCTTTGAAATTCGCAGTGCCGTACATAACTTTTGCACGTCGCAAAAGGCAATAGGACTTTCGGGGCCAGCTATGAATTCTAGCCACCGCGGCGGTGAGTATCAGACGATTTTCTTGGTTGGAACCGCGCGCTCGATGGCGTAGTTGCCCACCCAGTACCCGAATGCTAACAAACTTTTGCTACCCATAGCTCATTTGCTCGGCGAAGAATTGTACAACAATCTAATCACCTATCTCAAGAAACACCTCGAAAAGCTGGTCGAAAAGTCAAAATTACACACCGATGAAGCCCTGCTCGCGTATTATATCAAAGAATGGAGCCGGTATACCATTGCTGCCAAGTACATACACCACCTCTTCCGCTACTTGAATAGACATTGGGTAAAGCGAGAAATCGACGAAGGGAAAAAGAACGTCTTCGATGTTTATACGCTCCACCTCGTGCAATGGCGCAAGGTTCTATTTGAACAGGTCTCAGACAAAGTAATGGACGCTGTCTTGAAGCTTGTGGAAAAGCAGAGAAATGGAGAGACAATCGAACATGGCCAGATCAAGCAAGTCGTTGACTCTTTTGTTTCGCTTGGCTTGGATGAGATCGATCCAACGAGGTCAACATTGGACGTTTATCGATTCTCCTTTGAGCGACCATACTTGGCGGCTACCAAGCAATTCTATCAAGCCGAATCGAAGCAATTTTTGGCTGAGAACAGCGTTATCGAATTTATGAAGAAGGCGGAGGCCCGTTTGGCGGAGGAGGAGGAGAGGGTGAGCATGTTCCTTCACCAGGACATTGCGGTGTCTCTAAAGAAGACTTGCAACATGGCTCTCATTGCAGATCATTCCACCCTTTTGCGCGAAGAATTTCAAGTTCTGCTAGACAACGACAGAGAAGAGGACATGGCTAGGATGTACAGGCTCCTCTCCCGTATACCGGACGGTCTGGAGCCTCTGCGGACAAGGTTCGAAACTCATGTGCGCAAGGCTGGAACGGCGGCTGTCCAAAAGGTCCAATCATCCGAGGGTGATAAGCTGGAACCAAAAGTCTACGTGGATGCCCTACTCGAGGTTCACTCCAAGTATCAGCTCCTGGTCAAGCAGGCGTTCAATGACGAGCCAGAATTTACGCGCTCTCTCGACAACGCGTGCCGGGAGTTCGTCAACCGCAACGAAGTATGCAAGTCGAGCTCCAACAAATCTCCAGAGCTTCTGGCCAAGTACACCGACGTTCTCCTGCGAAAAAGCAGCACGAGCATAGAGGAAGCCGAACTCGAACGGACACTAGCTCAAATCATGACCGTTTTCAAGTACATCGAAGACAAGGACGTATTCCAGAAATTCTACTCTCGCATGCTCGCAAGACGACTGGTCCACAGCAACTCATCATCTGATGATGCCGAGACGAGCATGATCAGCAAGCTCAAGGAGGCGTGTGGGTTTGAATACACCAACAAGCTCCAGCGCATGTTTCAGGACATGCAGATCTCCAAGGACTTGAACAAGGACTTCCGTGAGCATCTCACGAGTGTTGGGTCGTCGAAAACTGTGGACTCGGCCTTTTCTATCCTGGGCACGGGTTTCTGGCCACTCATTCCTCCAAGCACCAACTTCCATCCGCCGGCAGAGATTGCAACGGAGATTGAGCGTTTCGCCCGATTCTACAAGCACAAACACGATGGGCGTAAGCTGACGTGGTTGTGGCATCTATGCAAGGGTGAGATCCGGACGGGATACTGCAAGAGCAGCAAGATGACCTATACATTCCAAGTCTCAATTTATCAAATGGCCATTCTTTTACTCTTCAACGAGAAGGACTCTTACACATACGAAGACATCCTCAGCGCCACGCATCTCAGTCGCGAGGTTCTGGATCAAGCGTTGACAGTGATTGTCAAGGCCAAGGTGTTGCTCATGGCCGGCGGCTCAGAGGGGAAGCCAGGTCCAGAAAAGACGTTTAGCCTGAACTATGATTTCAAGAATAAGAAGGTTCGGGTCAATCTCAACCTGGGCGGCGTGAAAGAAGCGAAGCAGGAGGAGGTGGAGACGAACAAGACCATAGAGGAAGACAGGAAGCTGGTTCTACAGGTAGGCGATTTGATTTTAATTTTTTTTTCTTTGATTTTTTTCTTTGTTCCCCCCCTTCCCTGAGCGGGCATGTCTTGTTCTATACCCTTTGTGAGATGTTGCTGACTATTTTGCTGCAGTCGGCCATTGTACGAATCATGAAGGCCCGAAAAAAGATGAAGCACACGCAACTGGTCAGTGAGACCATCAATCAGATTCGGTCGAGATTCGTGCCCAAGATTCCCGACATCAAGAAATGCATCGAGATCCTTCTGGACAAAGAATATCTGGAGCGACTTGACGATGACGAGCTGGGCTACCTCGCTTGACCCCCACCAAGCTGAGCTCAAATCATCAGATTAGTAATGAAGAAGCGAGAAGGAGATAAAAAGAAGATACAATAAAAAAAGAGACACCTTTAACTGCAGCGAGCTACATAGGTAGCTAGCTACTCCTATGCATGATGTATGCTCGCATTGCCCGCCCTCATTCCATCCCCGCTCGCTGCATGTCAACATGCGCGGCGACAAGGGAAGATTGGTTTCGTCAGTGTATGTTTGTCGCGCCTGATGTTTTCCTTTTTGGATTGGCATGGCGATCCTTGGGAGCGAGCGAGAAGGGCAATGCCGAGGGGAGGAAGCAAATGGAAGCCAATGGCCGTTGTGAAATCCCCCTTTGCCCCCCCCCCCCTTGTATTTATCGTGATACATGATACAAGACAGCGTCATTTTCGCAAAACAATCGACGCAGCGTTGTCGTTTATGCAGCTTATTGTCGCCGCGTTTCTCAAAATGGAAACCCGCTCATGGGGGATTCATTCTGATAACTCGTTTTCTCGGGGCCAAAAGTTGGCTTGACCGAGTACAAAGTGTCTACCTATTCAGGACGTCACACATGATTTGCGGCTCACCACGCCCACGACGTACACAGACAAGCGGCGACTATGTGCAACCGGGTCTGTATTATGTCGTCGACACATTCGAGACGTAGTTTGCCTCTAATTTTGTCAGTTTTACCCCGTAGAGCATCCCTGGTTTTCGCTCCGCTTAGACACATGGCGTATTCCTTTGTTCGCGCGATGCCCTTTCTGGCGCTTGTTGAGCATGAGCTCTTAAAGGGGTATATTATTGCATCTATGTGTGTGTGTGTGTGTGTGTGTGTGTGTGTGTGAATGCGCACAAGTTGTCTGGGTCTCGAGCAGGTCACTTTGATCGGCGCCGCGGCGCGCCAACACACCATGGATGAATGGGAAACAGACTTGATATCCAGGAAAACCAGTTGCTGCAAGATCTATGCGCAAGTCAGACAAATGGTGATGGCCTTGTATTATTTTTCTTGGACATAATGACCTTGTTTCCATGAAATTACGCCCTTCCCCCCTCCAGGGGAGCAGATACATTCTTGTTGCTGTAGGTTTTCCCCTTGTTTCGAGAGACATGTGATTGGTTGGGTGATAACATGGAAATTAAGCGTGTTTGATGGAGGAGGAGGGGGAGGAGGAGGGGCCAAATCTATCTATGCCTCCTGGCCAAAAATCTTGGCCGGCTATGTACCCGTGACACTTTCTTTCTGGAACCCGTCGTCGGTGGGCTTTGGGGCCGGCGGATTCGTCTGGGTCTGAGACGGGCCCCTGCCACGCGTCCCTGGCTCAAGGACGGCCGAATCGTCAGACGATGCAGCTTGATGGTGGAATGCGTCTTGTGCGTCGTCGGCGTCGTCGGCGTCGGCTACATGCCATGACGTCAGGGGCTGATCGCTCGCCTGAGAGAGAATGCTCTCGCTATAGGAGGCTTGCGTGGGGGGCCGCTGGCCGCCGTCGGCAGCGTCGTCGGCCGTCGGTGCGGGTTTTGCTCTTGGCGAATCGACAATCTGATAGTCCTTTTCAATGGCAACGACAGATGGCGAGGGCGAAGGCGACAGCGACGGCGTCGACAGGCCAGACTTTGTGGCGGGCTTGTAACTACTGCGGTCATCCTTCCTGCCCCAGCCCTGGGCCCAGCTGCCCGTTTTCCGCTTCTCGCCCGCCCACGACGCCCAGCTCGACATGTAGGCGCCGGCTTTGGCACCGACCGTGTTGACCGTCTGTTGGGCCTTGGCAAGGTCGACCTGGGAAAGCAGACTCCTTTCGCCGCCGCCGCCGCCGCCGCCGGGGGATTGGGAGGTGCCTTGCTTGCGAGGACTCCCCTCGGCCCCCCGGCGCCGTTGTGATTCTCGAAGATACTCCATGTCCGAGTAGAGCTTGTTCAGCATGGTGGATGCCTTCTCGCGACCGGCTGCCAAGTTTCGTCCCAGCATGTCTCGGCCCTGGGCGAATCGCTCGTCTAGATGTAGGTCCTTGATTTGGTCCGCCACGCGTCTTTGGATATCCTCCATGGTCAAGCCTCCTGCGCAAGGGTGTTTGGGCTCCGACACTGAAAAGAGGCTCGTATCCGTGTGAGCATTCCACATGCGATAATTCTCCGTCTTCTTCCAGGCTTCTACCCACTCGTGCCCAAAGTCGACGGCGGGATCGCCATCGGCCCCAAGGCTCGCCACGTCCTCTCCTGTGCTGACCAAGAAATCATGATACTTGACAGACGAAATCAGGCCCAGCATATACGCCTCGAATTGGGATCTGATAAACTCCTCGCTCCCCACGTATTGCATGTTCTTCGGCCTGCTTGGGTTGGCCTCGTCCCAGGTCTCGTTCACCTCGTGAACCAAGAAGTCAATCCATCTTCGATCTGCCGGGGTCAGCGCCAACGCCGTCCTGAGGGAGGGCGATGTTATGTTGACCGTGTCCTCGTCCAGATTGATGAGGATGTCGCTGTAGCGATCCTTTTGTTGCAGCAACAATGAGTTGGTGCTGCCGACAATGTAAGACTTGGTTCCAAAGTCGGCCAGGATATCCAGTTGCTGCAGTGGCGTGTACGGGCCAAAGAATCCCCCCTGCAAGAGTTCAATCAGCTCAGCTCATCTCAGCTCCCAAGAGGGCCTCCTTCGGCTGCCGAAAGCACCCCTTCAGTCTGTGGCTTCGCGCCTCACCTTGCCAAATATCTGCAGAGGCAACCCCATGAAGGTCAAAAGGGAATTGCGATTGCTGCTCTGCAAGCTCGTGGGTCGGGCGAGTTTCTTCTCCAAGTTGTTCAAGTCGGGATCTGCGCAGTCTTGCAGATGTCGAATGAGCCCAGGTATAAGGGAGATGAGGGAGAACTGCACCATGCAGAGCCTATCGCATCTGGACCCAAAGAAGAGCATCTAACCCAACTGTCAGCGTCTCCAAGTTTCCGGGCAGAGCGTCTTCATGTGGGCTTTCTTGCCTTTGGCTGTAGAAGACAACATTTGAGCAACACCAAAACTTGCCATTTGAACTCATGGATCAGCTCGCGTAGGCTCATTCCCAGATATGAGCTGCGTTGGGACTCGTCCAGCATGTCGCCTCGTTCTCTCTCGTCGGCGAGGCTCTCTTGGAACCGGCGCAGGATGTCCGTGTCCGCAAAGTCCCGCTGCGCAAACCAGGCTTGCGTCACGATGCTCAGCCTCTCACGCAACATGCCAAAGAACTGCGGGCTGTCTGCGATGACGACAACAGCCTTTTGGACGGTCGATCGAGTGACATCGGCTGGTCGATTTATCAGATGCGACGAGTCCAGCTGTCGGGTGCACGAGATTCCGAACAGCGAAGTTGCCGGGTCACCATCTGCTGCCGGTTTGAGCAGCGTAAAGTAGGAGAAGTCCTCCTCCGCACTGCATCACCGTTATCATTGTGACCGTGACTTTGTCGGCCTTCTTTCTAGACTTACGCATGAGCTCCATCACTCAGGGCCATAAAGGGCAGCAACGGCCAGTTGTACTTGATTCCCGGGTCGATACCCTCGCCAGCACCAAACCACGTCTCAACCTCGGGTCCCCTTGCATGATGGAAGCCGATGACTGTGACCAATGGCGCGATCCCGCTGCCAATGCCAGTCAGATTGACAAGCGGGACGGAAGTCAGCACCGCCTGGTCTTCAGATCCGTGGGGCGAACCGCTACCATCACGCGTGCCCTTGGCAACGTCAGAGGCCATTGTTTATGGATCTTGGCCAATATGTTGAGCTGCCCTTTGTATAGCTCGTGCGTGGCCTCGAATAGGCTATGCGTCTGGTTCTATGGACGAGGAATCGGCACAAAGTATGCCGTTGTCGATGGCACCGTCCGGGGCAAAGGGGGACTCAATGTTTTTTGGGCTTGTTCGGGCGGGACCAGTCTCAGCCATTTGATACGAAGCAGTTAGCGTGCCGCGACTGGGATTATGTTCATTCAACTGATGACGGCCTTCGCGAGCAGTATTGAGGGGTCAAAGATGGATCGACAGAGCATTGAGCGGTCCGGTTCGTGCACGTCGCGGAATGCGCAAGAGGGGGTAGTCGATACAGTGGGTATATCAATCTGTCTGTCGGTGTGTCTGTTGTCGAATCGCGTGCGGCATACTTGGGCTTGTACAGGCTCTTGAGATTATACACCGATTGTTCATATGCTGCCGCCCGAATTTGGATATCTGGCCTCTCAAAATGGGTGGCCAGTGACTTGACTTTAGGGAGCACGGTGTCGATAGAGCGCAAGACGCAGTTGTGCGTTGCCGTAGCCAATTCCGCCGTGATACGCCGACGAAATTGGTCCAATCACGTGCGCAGCTGTGTCGTCCAAAATTGTCTCTTTACTCCCTTCAGCGTTGCAACCTCTCTGTGGTGCCAGACCATTGCGGTCATCTACTACTGTACCGTACTGTACTGTACCGTACTGTACTGTACCGTACTGTACTTGCCTTTGCCGCAGGATTGACAAGAGGATTGGCCAGAGGAGGAATTTCGAGACTTTGCATGTTACATGGCGCTAGGCGCGCCAATCCTGTGCCAACGAACTTTCCCAGCGGACGCGACGGTGACCGGCACAACAGACTCATCACGCACTGCGAAGATCAGTACCGGCGCGGGAAATACACCTGCTATGGCTGGAATCAATGAGCTTGAAAACCCTCGGGACGGGCCATTTTCCCCGAGAGACACCAAAGAGCCAAGAGGCCAAGAGGCCAAGAGGATGCCAATGTGAAGGCCGAGCGCGTTCCTGTCGATACCCTCTTCACGTCAACCTGCGTCCAGTCCCGGGAACAAGATGGGATCAAGGGACTTTTGAATCAGCCCCATGGCTCTTGGTTTGTCATTCGCCAAGATGCCTCCGCCAACGTCTGAGCTCGTGCGTGCATGCTCATCATGCGAGAGACATGTACGTGCATCTCCTCGGCCGGATCCAACACGATCATTTGCACTGTTGTCGTTTTTCTTTGCTGTAACCTCTCCGGGTCAGCTCCGGCGTGTCGCGATGGCAGTCTCCGTGCCGGAGGACGTGGTGGCGACGACAAGGCACCATATACTCCGCGCTCTGATGGGTTCGATGGCGAGCATCTATACGACGAGCGGGCGCTCCTTTTCGGATCCTATCTCGCTCGGATAGCCCCAATCATGGCTGCCGAAGAACTGCGGGTCTGCCAAAGGCGATGAGGGAAGGTCGACCACACCCATTCTGAAAGGCTTGGCACTCGAGTCCGCGGCCCCGTGGCCTTCCTTGATGGCAATGAACCGTTTAGGACAGAAACAAAGGATGACCTGTCTTCGCTAGTGCCGCTGCTTTTCCTGACGATTCCGCTTCCCTCAAGTCTTTCCTTCTATCGTGACCGTCGAAAGGCGTTGGTCCGTGGGTGTAAAAAAGTACGCACATGGCGTTGTGTTGGTCATGATGCCCCAAAGGGCGCAGATGTGTGTACAGTATACCTGATACACCCGTCTGCTGACATCATCACAGGCTGAGTTCATCTTTGAGCACCTACAACACCTACTACCTAGTAGGCAGGAGGTAAGAAAAGAAACAAGGCTGCGATTCGCTTCGGCTCTACGCTATATGGGATTGGCGTGGTGAAGCGCCCCGAGCAAATAGTGTCGAGACAATCCCTTTGATGACGGATCAAATCACGCACAGAGGGGGTTGTCCGACAAAGGGAAAGCGGCCAACGAAAGAGGTTGCTGTCCGGGTGGGTTCGTTATCGGGCCACTCTACACATGAGCGAGGACATTGTACCTACGGCTTGCATGGAATTGATCCCTATTGCAGCGAGACAGGACCTGGGCAGTCGCCACGTGGAATTTGCTCGATTTATCTCACCAAGGGGGCCAAATCGCGCCTTTAAAAAGGGACTACCCGGCGAGCGTAAGTGCGATTTAAAATGGAAACTGCCCGCCCGAGGTAAGCACGTACTGCGTGCGGTAAGCGTCGCGGTAGGTGGATGGACGTTCGACCGCAAAGCAACTCCAGAGCAGCACCATCTCGTTGACCACGTGTAGGGCCCCTGCCCACCCCCCTCTTCTCCCCCTCCCCCCCCCCTCCCCCTTGTCGCCTTGTTGGCTCCACAGCCTGCAAGTGGCCACGAAGTAACCTCAGCTGGGGATTATTGTCTTTCACCTCACGTTTCAGGTCTCGTTTCCCAGAAGCCCTTCCAACATGCCCAGTAGGAAACGAACACCATTCCGTAAACGGCTGCGTACTTTCCACTAGCCCAAGGTAAGCGTCAAGTCCTGCTGTGACAATTCATCGAGGGATCTCGTTGACAGGACCGGGGAAAAGTACCTGCCTCCTCCGCTTGTTGCTTCGCAGCAGCAGCGCAAACGACGCGGCGAGACCGATTTTTGTCTAGCTGAGAATCCAAACCCATCATGGCAGCTACTGTACTTCCCGTGGGATGAATGACCCACGTCGATGAGGGGTGTTTAGCATGCCGCGCTCTAATCGCAATGACTTTACGACATGATTGAACGAGGCAGCGGATTAGGTATCAGTCATTTGGCACCCGATCATTGAACATGATGGTTGTGTTTCTGCATTCATTCCCGGGCCGGAGGGGAGGAGACAGAACAGGGGAAGGATCAGTCCCTGATTGTTTGTTTAAGTCTGGGCGCAAATCCCAGTCAGAGACTCGCAACTGAATACAGGGATAGTGCATCAACCATCATGAGACGGAAGACTGTTTTCGTCAGCTGCAAGCAAGGGCTTCTCATGTCAGCAAGGTAGTCGTACCTGTCTGTTGAAAGCTCAGGCACCCCTGGCCGTGACGCTGCTGACACCGCAAAGAGGACACGAGGCATTGGAGGCAGCACGTCAACTTCAGGACAGTTCGGCTCGCTTTTGGTATTCCGAGTTGGCACCGCCATCTCGCCCAGTATCCATGGCCGACGATCGAGTACGCCCGATGCGAGTGCGGAGTTGTCGACGGCATCCAACCAATTGTGGGAGAAGATGAATGGAATGTTGGATGGAACCACAGGGGACAGGGGACGAGCCCCAAGCTGCAAGCTACTGTATACAACATAGGTACGTACTGACACTCCGTGCAGGTTCGCGATTCGGGAAGGAGCGCGTGGCCCGCAGGCGCACCTCGTGGCAATCCCCCCCACCTTGTCTCCCAACCTCCTTTCTTTTCCCTACTTTTGGGGTGGCTGCCTGCCTGCCTTGGGAAAGCGCTCGCCTCCGCCCATGTTTGCTCTTTCATGACGTGCCTTGGCTGCTTGGATTCCGAGGCGAGGAGACAGGTACATGTATCCAGCTGGCCATGTTGGTCGGTCTGAGCACATGTTCACTGTAGCTTTGAAAAGTTGCGTAGGATCGCAGCAGTCATGTTTGTCAAGTCAGTTCAATCATGGCTGCGCATGCACGTACATACCTTAGGTAGGTAGTAAGTAGTGTGCATTAATACATACACATGTAAGTCTGCCTCTGACTGTGTCGAGAGTTGAGGGTCGTGGTGAGACTTGGGAAGCAAACAATGCATACGACAAGACGGAAAGATTTGTGCGACGACACATAAGGGCGGTGTCGAGAACTTGATTTCCTAGTATGTATCATGATGGGATTATTTTAGGCGAAGCCAAGGGGATCCCGTTGGCTTTGTTGATGAGAGAAGGGGGGAGGGGGGCGTTTGGGGCGCCTCCTATGCTGCATCACTACTTCTGATGCATTGGTCGCTGATGCGTGCGCTCTGGAACGCCAAACCCGAGTCGAGTCGTTACCGGCAAGTATGCGCCCATGTATCGTATTGTCAACTGGCATCAATCAAATACCACGCCAGAACGATGCTGTGATGCCAATAGTAGCCATCTCTACCAAAGGGGCGACGGGCATGTTCCTGCGTCTCCAGGATTGCTTCCAAATACTACATGTATACAGCGCTATAGTCGACAAGTTCGTCTCGCACCTCGCCACGTCTGGCTGCGAAGAGGGCGACGCCTGTGTCAACTTGTCGCCCAGCACCAATCGCCAAGAGAGACCTTGCTCATGGGGAACCCGGGTGCTCCAGCTGCCTGGCGAAGCGGGTCGGTCTGCGTGCCATGTGATGATGTAACCATGAGTTCGGCCGCTCTTGTTTCTCGTTTCGCTGGGGTTTGCTGGATTCGCTGCCCACAGCCGCCCTGAGCGCCACGGAGTAAGCAGCACGAAACGCCAGGCGTGCGTTGCTGTCGTTGGTGCCCGCTCGCTCGACGTGCCCGTTGGAGGCGATGCATCCATTCGTGTGTGTATATATATATATGTACATACCTACCTAATGTACCTATGTTCTCCATAACTACTAGGTACCTAGTGCATGCCAGGCATTGGTGTAGGTACGTGCTGTGGTGTACATGCACTGTAGTCTGTCGTGACTTTCCGGTACGGCGCCTGGCTCCGGGCTTGTGGCCGCTGGCTCCTCTCCCTAGGCCTCGAGAATGCCAGGGTTGCCTCTCCCCACTTTCTGTCTGCTGGTCCGCAGTCCTCCGTCCGCATTCTACAGGCCGACGACGCATCTCATCCACACCTCGCGCCTCCATACCCGTACCTACTCCGTACTTTGTCGTGCTAAAACACATCGCACCCTGGCCCACATCTCTTCCAATGTTGGCCTGGGTCCTCCTCCTCCTCAGGATCCCAACACGCCGAACACTGACCTGCCTTAAGTCCTTTGGCTTGGCTGGCACCAGACCCGAGCTGGCTTAGCCTGGAACTCCATGACAGCCTAATTCAACCTTCTGGACCTTCTTTTCGGTCGTGGCATGTCGCTGTCGCTGCTTGTCTACCATCTCACCATCTCCGCCTCTCTTCAACTCTTCACCTGACCAATGACTGAAACGAGGGCGACTTGTCCAGAGGATTAGCGCTGGAGTTGTCCGTCCTCGCCTCAACATTGCACGCCTCGCTCTGCCCTTCTGCAGTCAATCTTTCTCGCGTCCAGAGCAGCCGAACCTGGTGAGCTGTCATCAGCAAGCGACGGGCAAGCAACGAACCACTGCAACCTGCGACGGCGCCCATTCGCCTTCTTTCCCTTCCCCCACGCCATTATTTCGTTCAGTACCATTACCATTCAACTCATCACATCTCCCTGGGCCAAATGAGCCACCTTGATTTGGCAACATCATTCGCATATTCCCGAAGCGATCTCTCGGACCGAACAGTTCCACGATCGTTCTAAGCTCACAGCTCGAAGCGCCAGGAGGCCCGATTTTCTCAGGACATCAGCTTTCATTCTCCTAGAGCTTCTCCTAGAGCGAGTCGACAATTGACGCCGACGGGCCAGCGTTCATCCGTCAAGATGGGCGGCTGCATGAGCTCAAACAGTGAGGAGGCCGAACAAAAGAAGAAGAGCCAAGCTATCGACAGAGTCATCGAGGAGGACTCGAAAAGATTACGAAAAGAATGCAAAATTTTACTTCTAGGTATGTTGCCTAAACGTGGCCCATGAACATCCTCAACTCTCGTGTCGTTCTAATTGTACTCTCCATCAGGATCCGGCGAAAGCGGCAAGTCCACCATCGTGAAGCAGATGAAGATCATCCACCTCAAGGGCTATTCAGAAGATGAACTTTACAATTACAGACCGACAGTTTTCAAGAATCTTGTCGAGTGCGCCAAGGCCGTGATAACAGCGATGCAGCAATTTGACATCGAGCCGCAGATCAAGGAGAATCAGGGCCACATTGACTACTTGATGTCATACCAAGCCGAATCAGGGCCTCAAGCGCACATCGATCCACAAGTTGGCACAGCTGTACAGTCGCTATGGGCGGATCCTGCCAAGGACCTTCTGATGGAGCATCAGACCGAATTTTACCTGATGGATTCAGCAGAGTAGTGAGTTTTGCCTCTCGTTTTGTTGAGGCTGCCGCAATCATCTAGCACGCTAACGCTGTGGAATGCAGCTTTTTCCAGGAGGTGTTGAGGATAGTTGACCCCGACTTTCTCCCAAATGAGATGGATGTTCTGCGTGCGAGAACCAAGACCACTGGTATCTACGAAACAAGGTTTCAGATGGGCCAGCTCAGTATACAGTACGCCCCCGCCCACCCGAACAAAGCCAAGACTCGGACTCTAGAGCATTTTTCTCTTTCATTCTCAAGTTCTTCAAGCTGACTTTGCGCAGCATGTTTGATGTGGGTGGGCAGCGGAGTGAAAGGAAGAAGTGGATTCACTGTTTTGAAAACGTCACGTCCATCATTTTTTGCGTGGCTCTTTCGGAGTACGACCAAGTTCTCCTGGAGGAGAGCAGCCAGGTCAGGATTCAACCAAACGAGCAAGTCTTGCACGCCCTGCTGACGAGCGCCAATAGAATCGCATGATGGAAAGCCTTCTGCTCTTTGATTCCGTGGTCAACTCCCGCTGGTTCATGAGAACTAGCATCATCTTGTTCCTCAACAAGGTCGACATTTTTAGGCAGAAGTTATTACGATCGCCGTTGGGAAACTATTTCCCAGATTATTCCGGGGGCAATGACGTCAACAAGGCTGCCAAGTATTTGTTGTGGCGCTTCAACCAAGTGAACCGGGCTCATCTTAATTTATATCCTCAGTGAGTGAAGGCTTCTAACTCGCTTTGCGAACATGTTGGACGCCATGGTCGAATCGCCTGTACTGACATCGACGTAGCTTGACGCAAGCGACCGACACGTCCAATATTCGACTGGTCTTCGCTGCCGTGAAAGAAACCATATTGAATAACGCTCTCAAAGATTCCGGCATTCTCTGAGAACGAATGCGCTGCGTATGAATTTCGGCTGGGCAAGGAGAATTTGGCGTGCTGGCGTCCTTCAACGATCCTATGGAGTTGAGGCATCGTTGTTCATATCACGTACCCCTTTTGATTTACAGTCAGTCCCCTAGCTCACTGCTCCTGTCTCTCTGCGAAGAATTGATTATGATGGCTTCAAAATGACGATGAGGAGCGTCCCCTGATTCGGATTTCGGAAATGGACGTCGTCGCGGTTTGTCCGTTTCAAAGAGCAACAATAACGAGGGCGGCAAAAAGTCGGTCGCGCCGAGTCATGGAGACTTGGCTGCTGATATGCTGAATCATGTATAGCAACCTAATACCGGGGCTTGCCTTCACAGCCTTCTGTACATTGGAAGTCGAGCCACGGGCGTCGTGTGTGGCATTTGGACTCGAATGCATAGATGCTATGCTCTACCAATATGGTGGATGGATGTTTGGAAGGCGTGCAGGCTTAAGCTCGCCATGTCCGCGGATCGGGCGAGAGCTCATGACAGAAGGCTTGGATATTGATGTGCTCACATTGTAACCTGATACTCCCTCATGACAGCAATGACGGATATGACTGACAGCTGTTGGCGAGGAGGCTTTTGGAAGATGTTACGAAAATACCTTGTCTTGTACATTATCTACATACATACATACCTATGTGCTATCAGGGCACAATGAAAGCAGGACAGCGGGCAAGGAAATGAAACTCTTGTCACTGAGATGAACGACGTCCGGCTATTTCTAACGAGATCCGATACCTACACTCCGCCAGATGGACACATTTCTCATCTTGGCTTGGCCCCAAAAAGCCATTCCGATTGCAGGGCTCGCACCGGCAACAAAGCGCTGAGGATACCTTTGTAACGATACAACAGGGCATTTTTGTCCCGCTGCAAAATTGCCTTTATGGGTAAAGGTTCAGCACTCGGAAAAGGATGAGCGAATCAATCTCTTGGGATTTCCTATGGCTGGAAAGGCTTGGAAGTGCAATGGCTACTGTTTTTCAATGCATTGAGTCCTTTGGGTCTATTCTCATCCCCGTTTGGAAGAAATGCGTATATCCGGGACAGAGGGAAAAGAGAAGACAAAGGAGCGTGGAGCGCTTCTCAGACTTGATGTTGAAAATTTCTTTACCCGGTCGCCAAGAGGAAGAAACAGCCTGTGTTGAGAGAGTGAGGGCATTTGACGGCAGTTATCAGAAGAGGCCAAAGTTTTAAGCTGCCTCACCGTCTCTGAGAAAGGTACTGGAAACTGGAATGACTGGAGGCCTTTTGTCTCTGCTATTAAAAAGGCAGCGCATTGGAATTGTGGCATGCTAGCTTATCAGGCATGTGTTGGCTGCCGTCAAGCGCTCTGGCATCCGGGGGAAGCGTACGACTTATTTCTTTCTGCATCCCAGTAGGTCAGGCGTTTGTGCTCATCACAACACAGGATGGAGGCCATTGCATGACCACCGATCGTAAGCGCTGCTGGACTTTGGGAGAAGGCAAGGGGAGGTAGTGGAAATGTCGAGGAGATGCTGTCGGAAATTGTCATGGGCTGGTTGGCTTTTCCAAAAAGTCATACAGAATCGTATCAAGTCATGCAGCGGGTCACCAGTGATTCCTGAGTTGTTTCGTATGGATTTGCCGTGCTCACAGAACTCGGGATTACCGAGAGCCTTTCTTTGTACGGAGTATATGCGAGTCGATTGGGTGCTGTACTGTTTTCGTGTCCGCGTCATTTGCACGTATTCGATGCGTGGGCTGCGGGGTGATGCTGGTTGCAGGAGAAAATACGTGTTGCTTTTTGGGCAGGATCCGATTCCATTCGATTGACCGCAGGTGCAGCGTCGACATAGACGTGAATGTCGTGCTTGTCGAGGCGCAGGGACGGGAATGATGGACCAGTCAGTGTCCATGGATGACGTCGGCTGATGAGTAACAGTCTTTCCGTTCCCCACACTTTCCCACCCCCCGCCCCTGCTCAATTGAGGCATTGAGGCATTGATGCCTGGCTCGAGTGTCTTCGTGAGCTTTGTGATTGTTCAATTGAAGGATTGGGCGAGGCCTGGCCGTGATGTTGCTGGTCACGGCATCCCGAACCCAAACAAACGCTTCACTCACTGTCTGGTTGTGTTGGGGTTAGTGGTGGCACAAGCTGCCTGGCCCCTGGCCCCTGTCCCCGTGCCCAACGTACCCTGGTAGCTACTCCGCAGCTCACCCCGCTCGGCTACTTGCAGTTCGTCCCCACCATAGCTCTCTCCGCACTTGCCGCAGCCCCCGTCACAGCCGTCACAGCAAATGCGCATGCGGGCACGACGACAATAGGTCGGCCGGCTTGTGCTTGTTCGCTCGAATTTGCCCGGAGCATACCTTAGCTTACAGCAGCTGGTGGGTGTGAGAGGGGCACGGCCTTGGTTAAAAGCAAGTGCACATCTCCTCTTCTGCTTCCGAGGTTCCTGTTGACACAGCATCTTCATGTTGTACGATTGAGCAGAGTGCAGTTCCTCTTCTGAACAACGACGTTGCCAAGCTCTGATCGATATTGTGCCCCATCACACACGGACATCATGGCGGCCGAACAACAATCTCCCCAGCGACTGCCCATCAGGGAGCGACGGCCCTCCACCGGAGCTCCTATTGTGGACATCACGGGTGGAGTTGGGCCTGCAGGCATCTCCCGCCCCAAGCACAAGCGAACATTTACGGGATTTGGAGCTGGAGAGATCAAGAGCGTTGAAGGTAACTCTCGAGCTCCTTCGACCATTCGGTCATGATCGTCTTCGTTCCTGCTGGTCCCATGACCCGAAGCATTGGTCACTGGCCCTGCCTCGGGCCTGCCGGTTCATGTTGCGGGTTCTTCATGTCGAGCAGCATCACCTCGCATCCCGTCTCTTGTCAGCTGGGAGCTGACAGATAGCTATGCAGCATCCATCCCCGAGCCGCAACGCGAGGCTTGGCAGCGAAACCAGCCTAAAAGCTTTGGCGACAAGGCCGGCTTCGAGAGAGAGGTTGTGCGTCATGTCGAGACCACCCTGGCTCGGAGTATGTTCAATTGTGATGAAGCGGCCGCCTACTCGGCTACGAGCCTGGCCTTCCGTGACCATCTCATTACCGACTGGAACAAGACGCAGCAGCGGCAGACGTTTCGTGACACTAAGAGGGTATACTACCTGAGTTTGGAGTTCTTGATGGGAAGAGCTTTGGATAACGCTATGCTCAACGTTGGATTGAAGGATGCTGCAACAGGTATGTTACTTCTTCCTCTGACGCGCATGAAGTCTCTCGTTGCGCAGATACTCATCACATCTGTGACTTTTGCGCTGCAGACGGCCTCAACGAGCTTGGATTCAGGGTAGAGGACGTCATCAAGCAGGAACACGATGCGGCTCTCGGAAACGGGGGTCTTGGTCGCCTGGCTGCTTGTTTCCTTGATAGTCTGGCCTCTCTGAATTATCCAGCTTGGGGCTATGGCCTGCGATATCGTTACGGTATTTTCAAGCAGGAAATCATTGACGGCTATCAGGTCGAGGTTCCCGATTACTGGCTTGATTTCAACCCCTGGGAGTTCCCCCGTCATGATGTCACCGTTGATGTGAGTGGTTGGAATTCCCCTTGACTCGAATCACAGCTTGAGGCTGAACCCCCCGCCCGATAGATTCAATTTTTCGGTCATGTGGAAAAAACCACCAATGAAGATGGCAAGACCATCTCTGCATGGCAAGGCGGCGAGATCGTCCAAGCTGTTGCCTACGACGTCCCCATCCCTGGCTATGACACCTCGACCACCAACAATCTCCGTCTCTGGTCCAGCAAAGCCTCTGGCGGCGAGTTTGACTTTCAAAAATTCAATAATGGCGACTACGAGAGTTCCGTGGCGGACCAGCAGCGTGCTGAGACCATCAGCGCCGTGCTGTATCCCAATGACAATCTCGAGAGGGGCAAAGAACTTCGACTCAAACAGCAGTACTTTTGGGTTGCCGCCTCTCTGTACGACATAGTCCGCCGATTCAAGAAGTCGAAGCGTCCATGGAAAGAGTTTCCAGATCAAGTTGCGATTCAGCTCAACGACACACATCCAACTTTGGCCATTGTTGAATTGCAGCGCATTCTCATTGATGTCGAGGGCCTGGAGTGGGACCTTGCTTGGGGCATCGTCACGAACACGGCAAGTGAAACAAGAAGCTGCTTCTCACCCAGAACGCCGACTGCTGACCGATCATCCAGTTTGGCTACACCAACCATACCGTCCTCCCGGAAGCTCTGGAGAAGTGGCCTGTAGGGCTTGTTCAACACCTCCTGCCTCGTCACTTGCAAATCATCTACGACATCAATCTATTTTTCCTCCAGAAGGTCGAAAAAGCCTTTCCTAACGATAGGGACATGCTCCGAAGAGTCTCCATCATCGAGGAATCTCAGACCAAGATGGTTCGCATGGCGTTTTTGGCCATCGTCGGCTCGCACAAGGTCAATGGCGTTGCCGAGCTTCATTCCGACTTGATCAAGACTACGATTTTTAAGGATTTTGTCGAGATCTACGGACCCGACAAATTCACCAACGTGACGAACGGCATCACGCCCCGCCGATGGCTCCATCAAGCCAATCCTCGCCTCTCCGAGCTTGTTGCGTCCAAGTGCGGTGGCCATGGGTTCCTCAAAGATCTGACTCTTTTGAACAAACTGGAGCAGCACATTGGCGACCAGCAGTTTCGTCGAGAATGGGCCGAGATCAAGTATGCCAACAAGGTTCGCCTTGCCAAGCACATCAAGGACACAACTGGCGTCGTAGTCAACCCTGCATCCTTGTTCGACATTCAGGTCAAGCGTATTCACGAGTATAAGCGTCAACAACTCAACATCTTTGGTGTCATTCATCGATATCTCACCCTAAAAGCTTTGAGTCCCGAAGAGAGAAAGAAGCAGCTCCCGCGAGTTTCCATTTTTGGTGGCAAGGCGGCCCCGGGATATTGGATGGCGAAGCAAATCATTCACCTCATCAATTCTGTCGGATCTGTTGTCAACAAGGACCCAGATATTGGTGACCTACTCAAAGTCGTTTTCCTGGAGGACTACAACGTGAGCAAGGCAGAGATCATCTGTCCTGCCTCAGACATCAGTGAACACATCTCTACCGCTGGAACCGAGTAAGCCGCCACCCGCCCGCCAAGCATGTGCTTTACTGTCGAGTATTTGTCGTGATTGACACTGAAATTTGCAACAGAGCCTCTGGAACGAGCAATATGAAGTTTGTGCTCAACGGCGGCCTGATCATCGGTACTTGTGACGGTGCCAACGTATGCTATCCCCTGCCCTCCTTTGTTTTTTTTTTTTTTTCCAATCTTTTCTTTCACCGAGCTAAATCATTCATTCTGGCAGATTGAAATTACGCGTGAAATTGGTGAAAACAACATTTTCCTCTTTGGCAACCTGGCTGAGGACGTCGAGGACCTCCGTCACGCACACACATATGGATCTCACACCATTGACCCAGACCTGGACAAGGTATTCAACGAGATCGGAAAAGGAACTTTTGGCACACCTCACGACTTTGGGGCAATGCTGAACGCGGTCAGAGACCATGGCGACTACTACCTTGTTTCGGATGACTTCCACAGCTACATCGAGGCGCATCAACTCGTTGACGAGGCGTATCGCAATCAAGATGAGTGGATTGTCAAGTGCATTGCCTCGATGGCCCGCATGGGCTTCTTCACCAGCGATAGGTGCATCAACGAGTATGCTGAAGAGATATGGAACGTAGAGCCTCTTGTCGAGTGAGAAACCGGGGCGAAATTTGTGTCTTTGAAATCCGGTCACACATGGGATCAACATGATGCGTTGCATATTTGAAGCTGCCGATCCGCATGCAAAGGGTCGTCACCTAGTCAGCAGTGGTGTTTTTTTTTTTTTTTTTTTCCATATTCGAAGAAGGCTTGTGCTTTCTCTTTC